>JAQQSW010005545.1:0-14162 GCA_028646575.1 Pseudocheirus occidentalis | reverse complement strand
GAGCAAAAAAGGCCATCCACCCTTAAGCCATAACAAGGTCAAGATAACATCTCAGCATTGAAAGGCCAAGGAAAGGTTCTTCTTTCATCTTCACTCAAGGCAAGCTCTCAGCAATCTCAGTCCCTGGGGAGACAAGGCTCAACAAATCCATAGCCAGGGTCCTCATCAAGTCACTCTCTGCCTGTAGAACAGTAACAGAACCCCTTGAAGTCTCAGAAAGGCCCCCTCCCAGGATTTATGTGAACATACAACAAGAAAATCCTTCTTCAGGGCTTCTTCACCAACAGCAGCACTGTCTACCATCAAGTGATTCTGGAAAAACAACATCAAAACAGACAAAATACCAGCATCACAGCCATGCCTCCTCAGTTCTCAGCAGCTCCAGGTGGCAGTCCTCAAAAGTCCTAGGCAGCTCCAATGGGCTCTCAGTAACTCAGGCTCCATAATACTGGACACTGCTCATCCCAAAAGTCCTTCTTCTTCTGGCCTTCTCTAGGCTTGAGCCTTTCTCAATTCATGGCTCCTCCCAGTTCAGCCCCCTCTCTGCACATCAACAAGTCCATCCCACAAGTGGGACCCACAAGCTCTAGGTCTCAACACCCAACCCAAAAGCCAAGTCAATTCAGGGGCATCTCCAAACTCCATCACCATTAAAGTGCTGACTGACAAGATCATGATTTACTGTCACCTAGGGGTGAGAGAACTTTGTACTCTGTACCCTGTATCCCTTAAGGATGATTGGAAGCTAGTCTCCAATCAAGAAGAAAGAAGACTTTCTGACTGATGAGATTAAGGCAATTCGACCTAGGGAGACTTTTGTACTTTGTATCCCTTAAGGAGGATTGCCCCTTAAGGATGATTGGGTTAAGGACTTAGTGAATTATATCTTTTGTTTAAAACTATGTGGCCACTTTAGTGATAAGTTGTTATGATATATCACTGTAAATGCTGTACATTGGTTTCTGTGAATGTTTTGCTTTAGTTTAAAGCTGAATAAATAGGAGTTCACTATACTATGTGATCAGAACCTTAGAGCTATTCACAGCAGCAGTCCTCTGGAAAGCTGCTCCTGCTTGGCTTTACAGTGATGCAATGAATAGAGTGCCATATCTGAAGTCAGGTAAACTCATCTTCCTGAATTCAAATCTGACCTCAGACACTTACTAACAGTGTAAACCTGGGCAAGTCACTTAACTCTGTTTGCCTCAGCTCCTCATCTATAAAATGAGCTGCAGAAAGGAAATGACAAGAAAAACCAAAGTGGGTCACAAAGATTCAGAAATAACTTGAATGACTCAATAACAGCAACAACCCCTAGAGAGTTCTCCAAAATTATAAATCATAGAGCAATCTCCAGTCTACATTGGTATAAAGAGGTCCCACTTAGAAAGTTCCCTATATTGACAAAATTAGAAGTCCAGACCAAAGCCAAAACAAGCAAACAAAAAAGATATAAAATAACTGCCTACTAATATGGGAGTCATTCCAAAATCACATGTGTCCCTAGCCTTACTTACTATTCAACCTATTCTGAAGCCCAGTTAAGTGATGTGCATTGCTGAAGATTGTGACCTCTTAGCTCAAGTTTAGTGTTGGAATAAAGTGAGACACTAAGTTCATTCAACATTTACTAAAAGGAAGTTTACTTAGTCTTAACATAGAAAGCATATTTAATAAATTTACAGTAGGACAGCTCAGATAGTCACAGCTCCTTGTCTCTTACCTGCTTTGTGGAAATGTGTCTGATCAGCTGAGCAGAAAATCATGATTTCCATGGTCCCGTGACATCCATCAAGTCTGAAAGGTCTCAAATATACAGGGTTGAACCTTCTAAGCTCTCAGCTGACAAAGAAGCCAAGTAAATATGCCCAGAGACTACCAGGAAACTTCATCAAGGGAGTTACAGGGGACAACTGTGTTACTTTTGGGGAGAAAACTAGCCTAAATCATATTGCTGGAGAGGTAGATGTTAGTCCTATAAAAACTCTAAATCAGCACCTTTCTGAGTACCCATAAAAATATAAGGCCTTGAAGCAAAAATATAAAAGTGCTCCTCTGTTATAAGCAATCTGATTAATTTAGAAGGTCATCTTTGAAGAGTTTTTCCACTCATCTTAGTCTTCAATCAAACCATGGACTTGACAGAACAAAATTCAAAATCAGGATGAAATTAGAATGATTTTTAAAAAAGAGAAGATAAGGAATGAAGTTAAAAATTACAACATCATTGACTAAAATAACCTGTTGATGTCAAAAAATAAGAAATGAAAAAAACAGACATCAATACAAATGATCACCAATTCCTAAAAAATAATAAATGAACAAAAATGGAAAAGATTTATAAAGATTTAACATTACTTTCTCATCAATGACAGTGAATTGGTCAGTGGCCGTAAATAACTTACTGTTATTCCAGGCAGGGTCTGGATTAGTGGTTTTCTATCAGATATGATCTCCCTTGCCCTTTGAATCACATCTTACTCTGGAACTTCCCGCCATACCTGATGCCTTCTTACTCTGTAGCAACCAACCATTTTTTAGTCCCCTTCCATCATTAGGGAGTATAAGGACACAAACCTTCATTCCCTGCTCTACTTCTGACTCTTGGGACTTTGCCATTATTCTCTTTCCTCCCCCCTGCTTTTTAGCATTCTTTTATGTAATTGACTTTTTTGTTGTTATTGGCATTTGTATCCTCTACTCTCAGCACAGCATAAGCACTTAAAAAATGTTTGTTGCCTACCTGCCTGGAACCATTCATTTCACTACTCCTTCCATAGGAGGAGTTACCAAGAATCAAGTTCAGGAAAATGATAAATATTGGAGAAGATGTGGAAAAACTGGGATATTAATCATTTGTTTGCGGAGTCATGAACTGATACAACCATTCTGGAGAGTAATTTGGAGCTATACCCAAAGGGCAATCAAACTGTATATCCTATGCGATCTGGCAAAACCACTACTAGGTCAACATCCCAAAGAGATCATAGAAAAGCAAAAAGGACCTACATGTGCAAAAATATTTATAGCACCTCTTTTTTGTGGTAGCAAAGAGTTGAAAACTGATGGAATGCCCATCAATTGAGGAAAATCTGAACAAGTTGCAATATATGTATGTAATAGAATATTATTGTGTGACAAGAAATGATGAGCAGGTGAATTTCATAAAAACCTGGAAAGACTTACATGAACTGATGCTGAGTAAAGGGAGCAGAATCAGGAAAACATTGTACATAATAACAGTAATATTGTACAATGATCATCTGTGACAGACTTAGGTCTTCTCATTGGTTTACTGATCCAAGAAAATTCCAAGACTCATAATGAAAAATGCTACTCACATACAGAGAAAGAACTATGAGTTCTGAATGCAGATTGAAGCAAACTATTTTGACCTTTTGGGGGGAGGGGTGTTAATTTTTTTTCCTTTTTCTGTTTCTTCTTTTACAACATGAAAAATGTCAGAATATGTTTAACATGACTGGATAATGTATAACCTATATCAGAATTGGTTCCTGTCTTGGGAAGAGGGGAGATGAAGGTGGAAGGAGAAAAAAACTGGCACTCAAAATCTTATAAAATTAAATATTAATTGGAAAAAATACTATTTACAAAAAAAAGAATCAATTTCCCATACTTGACAAGGTGTATTTCAGGATGCAAAGAACAGAAATGAACTCAATATAAATAAAACATACCACAATTATTTTGGTTTAATGCCATGAATTCTTCAGAAAAAATGGTAGTAAAGAAATCAAACAAGTAAATAAAATGGGAACTTGGGGAATAAAGCGCCCAAAAATGCTCATCTCAACAAAAGTAAGAGGAATTTTTAAAAAGCAAATGGAAAAAGTATGTAACAATAGAAAAATTGCCTACTCTCTGAAAATGTGCCTTTCTAGAAGCAACTAGGTGATAGGATAGAAAAGATTTTGTCTAGATAAATACACCTAAAATGTGTAATGTAAAATCACAATTGCTTTAATAAGTTCTCAGAAAAGTAATGAAAATTTTCCTGTTAACAACTTCTCTGAGTTTCAAATACTATTTTAAATGAGGGATACATAGTTTTGAAGCACTGGAAAATTACATGTCACTAAAGTGAATCACAGAACATAGAAAACAGAATCTCTACTGGTAATCTTGACTTGATGCTATCGTACATTGGCAAAGATTTGTAAAATAAATATGACAATGTTCTGTAAGGTTGCACTGCAAATCCCTTCCCCTCCCTTCTCCTAATCTTTTACTCAATATTGCCAAACAGTATCAATTCTCTTGCTCTCTGACATTTTTCTTAATTTTTCCAGTTCAGTTTTCAGCAATGTTGATGGACGTGATTTTTAATCCAATAAACTTTTTTTTAAGTAATATGTTCCAAGGTATTATGCTGAGCATTGGAAATGAAGAGAGAATGAAAGAAAAAAACTGGTAATCCCTGCCCTCATGGTGCTTACATTATAGTTGGAGGATATGACTTACATAAATTATAAGTATTAAGTATAATACATAGTAAAGTGTAAAAAGTTCCTAAGTAAGCTCAGAAAAAAAGAGATTATTTTAACTTGGTGATACTAAGAAAAATTTCTTAGAGAAAATAGTCATTAAATAAACATTTATTAAGGGACAATTATGTGTTAGGAACTTTGCAACTTCTCTCGATTTGTATTCTCATCATGTGCCTCTAGTGTGTGGAATCAGGTCCATATTTATGCATCTTCTGTTACACCTAAAAATTTTCTTCATGAGTTTTCAATATTTCCAAAATACTATAACCTGTTCATACTTAATCTGCATTTTCCTATTGCTCTTTTGATGACCAATACATTCAATCCTTTAAGAAAGAATTCTATTATTTATAGCCATAGATGTCATAAGGGGAGAGATGAAATCATAGATCAGCAGATCGTAGATAAGAACCCTAGAGGTCACTTAATCATTTTTTATGGATGGGGAAACTGAGGATGTGACTTTCCCAAGACCTCACAAGTAATAAGTGGCAAAGCTAGGATATACTCTTGATATCAACTCTATTGTTCTTTGAATTATAATGAAGCTACTGCTCAATATTTACATATTCAGTCTGATGTTTTAAAATTCACTTTACTTCCAGATTTCCTTCCCATTCCATTGAATTTATTATTTGACATTTTAGTTAGCTTTAGCAAAGATATTGATATTATTCCCATATCAAAATTTTTGTGATTTCATAAAACTCTCCTTATGAATTTTGAACAAAACAATGTAAATGCTTCCTTTTAAATTGGTTTCTTTAATGTTGAAGAAACATTTTTATTCCTACTACATTACAATTTTTAAAAACTCACTTTCGAACTTAAGGTATGTAATAGTGCATTTTGGAACTGCTATTTTTTCTACTTAGCTCACTCTTTCTTTCCCTACATCTATTAATACCTGATCCTTTTAATGATGATTGATGCACTCCTTAGTTTTCTGAGATCATACACTGAGATCATAGTTTTAGAACTGGAAAGGCCTTTAGAGGTCATCTACTCTAACCTCCTGATTTTATATTTGAGGAAACTGAGGCTTGGAGGGATTAAATGTTTTGCCCAAGGTCACACAGGTGGTAAAAAGGCATGTCATGTTATGTTTTTCAAACCTGGATTTCATTTATTCAAACTCTTAACTATTTTATAGCCTGCTGGACAGATTCCACATTTCTTCTAACCTCCCCTCCCTTCCATTTGTAGGCCTTTATTCCCTCAGGTTCCATGTAAGAACTGCCCCTACTTATCACAGCCATCTTCAAATATTTATGGGAAAAAAGAACCTAAGGTTATGGTAAATATTCCTATAGTGCTCTGTCACCAAGATGAAACTGTCATACCTCAGATCTTCTCTGAGCTGATGTTTGCAAATTACATGTGTGCTGTACTCCCTACACATAACTGAAAATCAATAGAAAGTTAATGGAAAGAAAATACCTTGGGGACTATCAGGCACTACAGATAGCATACTTAGCAAGCAAGAAAGAAAACATTTCAAGTTAATGGATAAAAACAGGATTGAAAAGTTGGAGAAAAATGGATCACTTGTTTTATATGATGCTTAGCTTTAGGAGATCTATAACTAGACTTTAGGTTCAATATGTTTTCACTTTCTGATATGATAAAAAATGTCTGTTTGGAGCACCTTGAGGGAAACATCCGGATTAAGATGATTCACTGGTATACATGAGAAGATCCATATATCTTTCTTTTCTAAAAGTCTTAAGGAACAAACTCTCATAGGTTTGAATGTCTCCAGAATGATAGATGGAAAAAGCAGATGGGAGGCAGGGAGGAAAGAGCTAGGCTTGGGATTGCCCCTGGCTTATACTCCCCCTCCCCAGCATTCATAGAAGCTATAAACCTTATGCTCTCAAAATATCTTCTTGATAGAAATTTTATTGGGAATTTTGTTTGATTTCTACATTTATGTAAGTTTTACATATTTCTTTTCCAAGAAACCTATATTAGCATGATACTGATCAGACTTTCATCCTCATCATCATTATCATTGGCATTATCATTATTGTTGGTGATATCTACTCGAGAGATAGTTTATCATAATATTATATGTATATATAAATGTGGGTATGAAAATATATACGTAAAACTTCTTTTGATCCTTACAACCACCCTGTGATTATATAATTATGTCTTTGGCAAATTAGGAAACTAAAACTAAGAGAAGATAGTTTACTTGCCTAGGGTCACACAGCTATTAAGTGTCCAAGGCAGGTTCAAACTCAAGATTTCCAGACTACAAGTCCAGTACTATCCTGTGAATCAACCAAATCCAATGAACTGTATTTCTGCTTACTGCTAATCAACTTAAGCAAATTTTTTCACTTTATGCTCTTAATGAACAAAAAGAAAATTGATGCGAAGTCCAGCTTTAAGTCTTATTTTTCCCTACAAAAAATAGCTTTACCAATTATAATAGATACTGAGTGATGACTGGAAATTTTAGTGTTTAAATAGAAATTGCAGGAATGCCGATCAATGGGCAAATGACTGAAGAAGTTGCAATATATGATTGTGATGGAATACTATCATGTTATATGAAATGATGAGCTCAATGATTTTAGAAAAACACAGAAAGATGCATGAAAGAGTGAAATAAGAAGAACTAAGAGAACATTTGTCACAACAATTAATTTAGCAGATACTTAGCACTTAGTAACTTAGGGCTAAGTATGGAAGGTGTTAACCCTATCCACTGTTGAGAAGGCATGAACTCCCCTGTTGACAAGGAAGAAGGTTATTGGCTGAGACAGGAGGCCAGTGCTGTATATAAAGAAGAATTCTAGAGACAGAGAGACAGAATTGGAATTTTCCTGTTGGAGGAAGCAGGATTGTCTCAGTATCTGGGAGCTGAAGAAGTGAGTTGGAGTTTTCTTGAGAGAGAGAGAGTTTGTGTGTTTCTCTCCCAGCATCTGGAAGCTGACTGAGAGCTGAGATGGAGTTTTCCTGAGACCAGAATCTGGTGAAGGACACCCTGAAGGCTTGATATTCCTTCTTGGTCCTAGGGCCAGCCGAACTGCTGGAGGACTGAAAAAGCATGATTGGAATAAGACTTCATTTGTTCATGGCCTGGCTGATCCTTGAGTTCCAGGCAAGAGAAGTGGTAAAGGGTTTGAGATGTGCTGGACCCTGTGAACTTCAGTGTGTGCCAGGGATTGGCCTGAGGCCTAGACAAGGACCTGGGAGCTGTCTGCCTCTGAGGACTGGACAAGAACCTGGCAGCTATCTGCTTCTGTATCCAGTTGACTATTTGGTGGATTCAGGAAGGATCTGGGACCATGGAAGGGGATCCAGGGAATCAGAGAGACCACCCAGAGTTAAGATGAAGAAAAAGCTTCCCCTTGGATGAAACTATTTGCTGGACACCACAGGGTAGAGGGTTTGTGTGGTGTTTCTAATGACTGTACTAGTGATTAATGATATTCAGTAATTGTGAATCTAGATTAAGTTGATGGTTGCCCCATGACTGGAAGTTTGATTATTGTATTGTAACTCATTAAGTCAATGGTTGCCGCATGAGTGGAAGATTGATATACTGTAAATTGATTGAATGAATGATTAAGGGAGAAGGGTTTCCCCTTTAGGGAAACCAGATGATTATTCTTTGGTTCCTTGTTCTAAATATTGTGGCCACTAGAGTGAAAACTGTGTGGCCATTCTAATGTTAAGCTGGTATGGACACTATATTGTGACTTTCTGTGATAAGATGTAAAGATGTGAATATTATATTGTGAATATTGTACTTAACTTTGATTTTTAATGGAATAAACAGAGTGGTCACCATTACTGTGTAATCTGAACTTTAAAAGCTGTTCACAGTTGCATTCTTTTGGGAATCTGCTGGTGCATGGCATTACAACACTACATAGGAACAGCAATATTGCTTTAAGCACAATTTGGGGCAAATAAGCTATTGATTATGTTTATAAATATCAAATTAAATATAAAGGATATATGAACAAAGATACTACATCTACAGAATGAACTGATAAATAGAAGTGTATATATAAAATAATTTGTGTGTGTGTGCGTATGTGTGCGTATGCATACCCATTGTGTGTAATGGTTGCTATCTCTCAGGAGAGAATAACAGGAGGGAAGAAAAAAAGAAATTTACATGATAATGTATATATGAAAGATATAGCAAGTTGTGCATAGATTTGCAGTTTCATGTACAATCATCTTTTTATTGTACTATATTATGGAAATGCTAGTTTTATTCCATGAATTAAAAATAAAATTTTTTAAATGTACTTTTAAAAAAATTTTAAATTAACATTTATTTATTAGGCACACTGTGAGGCACCAGAGATACAAGTCCAAAAATAAAACAATCTGCACTCAAGGAGTTTTATTCTATTGAGGAAATAGGATGTATAAACGTAAGTAAATTAAAAACGTATGTTCAGATTCTGGTTCTGATTCTCCTATACTACCCCCAACCTTATATAAACAAGTGGTTTGAGTTCCCAAAACTCAGGTAAGAACTCCTTTCCACAAGATTTCTAGAGGTAATTCTGAGAAGCTGGGGTGTTTTCTTTTTGTTTTCAATCTTTTAAAATGCATTTTTTTCAGTCACAAGTATTTATTTTCTTTCCCTCTCACCTTCTTAGGGAGAAAGAAATAAAAGAAAACTCTCGTAGCAAATATACATCAAGCAAAATAAATCTCACATTGGCTATGTCCAAATGTATGTAATATTCAATATCTTGAGTCTACCACCACTCAGCCAGGCTATCAGTAGTCCTGTCCTCTGGAATTGTGGATGGTCCTTTCATTGATCAAAGTCATTTTTATGAGGTAGCCGTATAAATTATTCCCTTGGTTCGGCTCACTTCACTCTGCATCAATCCATGCATCCTTTCATCCTTTCTCATAGAATGATAATATTTCATTATATTCATATACATTCATATGCCATAGACTAATCCATCTCCCAGTTTATGACTACCTACTTATCCTATAGTTATTTTTTTTAATCCACTCCACTTAAAAAGCTGCTATAAATAGGTTTATATAAATGTATCCTTTTCTTCTTTCTTTGATCTCTTTGGTATATAGGCCGGCTAGTGATACAGTAGGGTCAAAAGAGTATGCACAATTTAGAACTTTTGGGGTGTGGTTGCAAACTTCTCTCCAGAAGTACCAGACCAATAGATAGCCCCTCCCATGTTGAATTAATGTACCTCTTTTGCCACAGCTCCTCCAATATTTATCACTTTTTCTCTATTACTCCATTTTGTCAACCAAATGGCTATGAGGTAGAAGATCAGAGCTGCTATTATTTACATTTCTCTAATTTTTTGTGATTTGAACAACTATTTAGCTATTGAAATTTCTCTTAAAATAATATCAGTTCATAACCTGTCACTATTTATGAATTGGAAAATGTCTCTCTTTTGTGAATTTGAATCAGTTTCTTCTGGATCCTGAAAATGAGACATTTGTCTGAAAAATTTTCTGTGAGCTTTTTTTTTATCCCAGTGAAATATTTTTCCTAATTCTATCTGATTTGGTGTTGTTTGTGCAAAACTTTTTTAAAATATGTAATCAAAATTGCATGCTTAATCTTCTATAATCTTCTTTAATTGTTGTTTGGTCATGGACCCTTTCTTTGTTCATAGATCTGAAAAGTAATTACTTCCTTACCCCTCTAATCTGTTTCTGATGGGTCTTTTTATATGTAATCATGGTTCCATTTAGAGCCTATCTTGGTAGATGGTATGACATGTTTTGAACTGGTTGAGGTGCTTTCTAATACTCTCATTCAGGAACCTCAATCTAGTGCATTTCTTTCAATATCAACTGGTCAGTCACTCTCTCCTCAATATCAATTAACCAATTAACATCAATTAGCATTTTTAAAAGGATATTAAATATGAAAGTCTATTACGAAAAAATATAAAACCTACTCTTAAAATGGAGACATACTCTCCCCTCTACACACCCATTCAATTATTGGGGAAAATATACTAATACATAAAGTGATCACAATCAAACATTCCTCCTACCAAGTTCACTTCTGGGTATGGCATAGCTGATGGACAAGTTACTCTCTTGCTTGCAGGATATGGGGTTTTCATTGACAGATCAATTCACCACTGGGCTAAGTCAAGTAGGTCATTTCTCAGTGCTGGCTGGTCACCAGATGTGACCACTATGCCTACTAGCCAAATCTGTTATGGACTCTAATTTCTGGAATTCTTATGACTCTTCAAACATTTTAAAATTCATAAAGTCATAACATGGTCTGGTCTATCTCAAATCCTCATTCACCCAAGATCATGAAAGAATAGACATAGACAAAAGAAATAGCAGTGCCAAACACTCCTCACCACAAGGGAATGATATAGATACCAGCCCAGCTGAGGCAGGAAGTTCATATTTGAATGAACACATAAATGAATTCCTCATCTAATCAATGTGGGGACTTCTCCCACCAACAAAGATAACAACCCATCCACATTTACTTGTCCAGTGGGTCTCTTACTACATTCTACTTATGAAGCATATGCAATCAACATATGCTACTAAGTACTGATTTAGAACCTTTCCCCTTGGGATGCTAAGATATTTAAACAATGTTATCTATTACGTTAATAAGTCTGACAAAAGAAAACTAATAAGCCTTATTTGTATCCTTTTTATGCAGTATAACTAAAACTTATTTCACAAAGAAACTTAGTGCCAAGGTTAGAAAAACAATCCAGAATTCCTAACTCTACATGCTTTTATATTTTGGCTTTTGGCTTCCAATTTCTATAACATGGCCAACTTTCAATTATCTGAGTGGACTACATATACTTTACAAACTGGACACCAACTTGCTATCTTCCTCCATCAGCCAGCCAGAACCTGGACTGCCAACTGGAGAGACAAGCTGGGAAGAATTCAGTATCTGGCATTAAAAGTTGATTTTCTTTCTCTTTCTCTCTCTCTCTCTCTCTCTCTCTCTCTCTCTCTGAGACAGAGAAAGAGATACAGAGAGACAGAGAGAGACTTTTAAGAGACTTAGTATATTTCTAACAAAGATCAAAGCTAAATAATAATTATTTTAAGATTATTTATTGTGCCTATGCTCTTTTCCCACTAGCAATTCAAGGGACAATTTTTGTTTCACTCTCATCTATAATCTATCGATTTATGGCATTATTTCTCAACAATCTCCAAAACAATGTTCATTCATGTTATGAAGATAATTGCCCATTTATGTTTTACTCTATTGAGGAAAAACAAATTTGCAGTTGGGTCTCTTCAGTTCCTGAATGGTACTTGATTCTCAGCTTCTAATAAAGCTTTTTGTAAAAGCCTCATAAGCACATACATCCAAAATAAATGTACTGGTATCCCAGAAGATCTGTTCCCTTCAGTCAATTAAAAAGACCATACATATCACAACCAGATTGATCTAGTCATGGCAGTTTCAGGAAGTTTAAGTTGGTTTGTACAACTTCACAATGGGTGAACTTACTTACTTACATGCTCTATAATCTTACTTACTCTAAAATCCAGTTATTTCAGCCAGAGACAGGATCAAAGTAATCTTTGCACTGCACATAAAAGTATAAAGATTAAGTAAGTCAAGAGATCTCAGGTTGAATTCTCATCATTGATAATTTTTGATTACTTATAATCAGGTTATATTATTATAGCTTGAAATAACAGTAACTAGGCAAATATTAAACCCATACCACACTAGAAGTTAAACAGTACCAAAACAATTTGAGGAAACTTTCTAAACAAGAGTCAACTCAATTGTGTTCAAACAAACTCCACTTTTCTCTCTCCACATGTTTGAATTGCGTTCCTCTTCACAGTTTATTGCAGCAAAGATACAAACTATGCTCATAGATATGACATTCTTTGGATTTTTTTTCTCTTTTAACTGTCCTAATTCTTGTTACTTCATTAAGTTCTGTCATTCCATTCTATTTTTCAGAGTTTCAACTATTTGAATAAGGTGTCCACTTTCTGTTCTAAGTTGTTTATTCTCTTTCCAAGTGAACTATTGTCATTTTTATCTCTTGTTTCAGCTCTTCATTGATTTATTTCATCCATTACTGGAGTCCTCAAGCCCCACCCTTTTTTCCCCTAAGATTCTACTTGTGGGGGCAGAGCCAAGATGGTGGAGTAAAAACAGGAACTCTGCTGGGCTCCACCTCCAACCACCTCTAATACCTGTAAAATATGACTCTAAACAAATTTCAGAGCTACAGAACCCACAAAGTGACAGAAGGAAACAAATCTTCCACTGAAGGCAGCCTGGCAGACCCACAGGAAGGGTCTATAGCACAGAGCTGGGAGCCAAGCACAGTCCTGCATGAGCTGTGTGGTTCTGTCCCCCTGGATGGACCCAAACAGTGGCACAGAATGGCCAGGGCAGACTTTAGGAGAGTGAATCACCAGCAGCTGTGGCAGTTTCCCAACTTCTCAACCTATAAACACCAAGACAAAGTAAAAAGTCAGTGGGGAATTTTGTTGGAACCAGATGATAGAAGAGCATGGTTGCTGCCATGTGACTGCCTCCAGAGCTCCTGGCCTGCATATTGTAGGGGGACCAAGCAACCATTCAGATGGTGATCAATCTTGCTTTGACCTGCTTGGATCTGGATCACAGACTCAGGTGGTGGCAGTGTGCCAGAGCTTGGAGTGTCTCTAAAAAAGGTGCCTTCCTCAGACCTCTGACAACGTTTGCAAAAACCCCAGTGATTTGGGACATAGCTCTCTCCACTCTGGAAGCAGAGTTCCACCATAGCAAAGAGCTCAAAAGTGAAGTAATTGGCTGGCAAGATGATCACAGAGAAGAAACGCAATCAGACCATAGGATCCTTTTTTAGGGACAAAAAGGATCAAAACATGGAACCAGAAGAAGTCAACAAAGTCAAAACTCCTACATCAAATGCTTCCAAGAAAAATATAAACTGATTACAGGCCATGGAGGAGCTCAAGAAGGATTTTGAAAATAAAATAAGTGGAGGAAAAATTGGGAAGAAAAATGAGAATGATATAAGAAAAGCATGAAAAACAAGTCAACAGCTTGTTAAAAAAAAGACCCAAAAAATACTGAAGAAAATAACACCTTAAAAAATAGACTACTTCAAATGGCAAAAGAAACCCAAAAAGCCAATGAGTAGAAGAATGCCTTTAAAAGTCAAATTGCCCAGATGAAAAAGGAAATTTCAAAAACTTACTGAAGAGAATAATTCCTTCAAAATTAGATTAGAGCAAATGGAAGCTAATGATTGTATGAGAAATCAAGATACTATAAAACAGATCCAAACAAATGAAAAAATAGAAGGCAATGTGAATTATCTCATTGGAAAAACCATCTGGAAAATAGATACAGGAGAGATAATTTTAAAATTACTGGACTAATGTAATGGTAATCAATTTGTTTGATATTTGGGCCTAAGTGGATAGGATACTTAGGGCTAAGTAGATCAGATACTTAGGGCTGAGTAGATCATGTACTTAGGGTTAGGTAGATCCTAGTAACTTAGGGCTAAGTGTAGAACTCTGTCCATTGGGGAAAGGGTGTGAATTCCCCTGTTGACGTGGAAGAATACTATTGGCTGAGACACTCCCCTGTTGACTTGGGAGAAGGCCAGTGCTTATAAGGAATAATTTTGT
>JAQQSW010005544.1:0-14163 GCA_028646575.1 Pseudocheirus occidentalis | reverse complement strand
GTTTTCCCTCTGCTCAAGTGACTGGGCTTCCTCCAATGGGATCCTCTGGAGGGGCTTTTCCTGGCCATGGCAGCAGCCAAGAATCGAGCATGTTCTCTGTCTCTGGTTCATTCCCTGTGTTCTTTATCCTCTACTGCAACCAGGTCTCTGTTATTAAAGACTCCAAAGGCTATCTCCAGTAATTGGGCCTGAGGTGTTTGGGGTTCCATCGCCAATTTCTGCAGTTTCCTCCTAATATCTGGGGCAGACTGAGTAATGAAATACATGTTAAGAATTGCTGCCCCTTCTGTAGAATCAGGATCTAAATTTGTGTACCTTTTAATAGCTTCTACCAATCTATCTAGGAAAAGGGGAGGGTTTTCTTCATTTGTCTGGGATATTTCTTTAATCTTCTGAAAATTTATCTGCTTCTGAAAGGCATGTTTGAGTCCTTCCAATAGACAAAGTACCATATGGTCTCTCTTCTCTCTATCCTCTCGGGTTTGATAATCCCATCCTGGATCACCAGTGGGAACAGGAGCTCTTCCTGGGGAGTATTTTCTGGGGTCATTGCTAGCCAAATGATCCCCAAATTTTGGGGCTTATTCCCAGATTCTCCTCCTCTCCTCAGTGGAACAACAGATAGAGAAGAGGATATGCAAATCATCCTAAGAAAAATCAAATTGTAGGGTTAATTCCTGAAAGCCTTCAGTAAACTTTGTGGGGTTTTCAGAGAACTTACCCAGCTTCTCTTTAATTTGGTTGAGATCAGAAATGGAGAATGGGACATGCACTCTAGTTGTCCCACCACCAAAGAGAGGAGCTTCCCTTAAGGGAAAAAGTCCTGAAGGTGTTGTGGGAACAGAGGCTTGGGAATGGAGATTGGAAGTCCCACTTCCTGTGAGAGAGTGACCTGGGGGTGCTGCCTGGATCAGATCAGCTGGCTGACAAGGGGGAAGGTCAGCTGGCACCTGAGGAGGGGAAGGCGTCAGAAGAGAAGTCATCCCTGATGTTGCCATGGGGGCAGGACCTGAGGCATGAGTGGGTGTTGCCTCAGGGGGAAGGGCTACAGAGGGAGGCACTTCAGCAAGGCCAGTGGTAGGGGTCCCTGAGGGGGGAGGGGCCATGCTGGGAGATGCAGCATAGGAGATAAGGATGGTGTAGGGGGCAGGAAATGAGGGGTGTTGGGCTAGAGGAAAAGGAAAGGGAACCCAGGGGAAAGAGGGTTGGGGTCCAGCATGAGGGGCTTGGGCAGCTGCCTCCATGGGATCAGTGACTGGGACCTGAGCAGGAGTTCCTGATAGGGGAGGGGCTGGGGCCGAAGCCATAGGAAGGGGGTCATTTAATTGGTCCCCATTGCCCCTTTTCGGAGAGGCACTAGCTTCCAACATCTCACACTCTTTCCTGAGAACTGTGTTCTGAGACAGTTCAATAAAGGCTAGCAAATAGGCAGCTTCCACCCATTTTTCTTCTCTGTGACAGTATGATTCTAACTGCAAGAGAGTATTGTCTTTTAAAGTGCCAAAAACAGGCCACGATTCATGGTTTTCTAGGCAATAGCTAGGCCAAACAGTGTTTCAAAAAAACTCTTAGCCTTTCCTTTTTAAGGTCTCTAGAGAAACTAAATTTCTCCCAATGTTTTAGAAGACAACCCAAAGGCAAACTTTTGGGAGCCACGGGTAAAGGGTCTCCCTTTTTCCATAAAGGAAGGTTTGAGAATAAGTCTTGAAAAACAGACAAAACAAAACAGGACAAAAAACCTACAAAAAAATACCTTGAGTTTTCCCAGTTCCCTAGCACTGAGAGAATTCAAAGAATCTGGCTCACATTTCCAGATGAGGTGTCAGTCCTTGTCCTCCATTCTTCAGAGCACTTGTTCTCCAACACAACCAAACAGGACTGAGAACCTAAAGTCAGGCTGAGTACCTAGCTGTCTGACCTAATGGGACCTGAGAGGTCAGGTCCACAAAAACAAAACACAAAACACACACACACA
Source organism: Pseudocheirus occidentalis (assembly GCA_028646575.1). Classification (NCBI taxonomy): domain Eukaryota; kingdom Metazoa; phylum Chordata; class Mammalia; order Diprotodontia; family Pseudocheiridae; genus Pseudocheirus; species Pseudocheirus occidentalis. Next base: position 12,188 of record JAQQSW010005544.1, on the reverse strand, counting down.
CACACACACACACACACACACACACACAAAACCACACCGAAAAAACAAAACACACCTTCAAGCTACTTGGAGGACAAGAAAGCAATAGGGAAAAAAAGAGACTAATGTACCTTCCAGTGCTGGCTGGAGAAGAGCTTGAGATTAGCAGTGTTTCCTGGTGTCAGGGAACCATAAAAATGAAGAGGGCTGCCTGAGACCCCAAAATACCAACATGCCAGGTCCTGCAGAAAGAATTCCACTCAAGTCTTCTCAGACAAAGAAAAAGTAAAGTTTATTGAAAGTTCAAGTTCGCCACGTGGGGTGCTAGGCCATTTAAAGGTGCTCTCACAGAGCAAGTCTCTACTAAGCTATCTCATGGTGCTCTCACCCCACATGGAGGGAAAATGGGGGTCTATGTACAGAAAGGTTGTGGGAGGAATCTAGGGGTGGTCCTGAGGAGGAGATTGGGGAGGGTCTTCAGGAGGAGTCAGATGAGATCAGACTCCAGTAATGAGTGGTTAAGGGTGGGAAGTTGCTGGAGGCTACCTGGAGACCACAGACAATGGTGAGCCAGGCCAGTTCAAGGGTGGGAAACTATTGGAACAAAGGGGGCTAAAGACTTGGGCAGAGCCACAACTTAAGGCTCATGACCTCAGGCAAATGTCTTCCCTGGGAAGGTTCACCTTCCCAGAGCCTGTACCTCAAAGAATCAAGGAGAGCTCAAAAAAGGGGGTGGGGGTGTCCCAGAGCCTACACCTCATCATTTGGACACCATTCAAAACAGAAGAAGGGATTGCTCATCCCCAGAAGGGGCATCCTTCTCCCTAGATTTCTGGTCTCAAGTCATTTAGAACCCATGTGGGCTGCTTGGCTACTTAACTGTTCAAACAACTTGCATGAGATGGGAATCAAAAATTATATTCTTTCCGATGAGAAAAAGGACCAGTAAACTTTACCACCTGCCTTGTCAATACCTCTCAAGGTCCTTCAGGGGTCACCATCTGCCTCCAGACCATGGTAATGATAAAAATGATAGAGCAATGGGGCCTCTAAAAGAAGAATCCTTGAACTTTTCCACAAAGTTGAGGATCCCATATTTCTGGCATTCACCTAAGGCATCCAGCCCACCCAAGTATAATCCTTTCAATTGCCTTTTCATTCTGGCCCTCATTGTCTATACCTGGCCCAATGAGGCTACTTGCCACTCCTCAAGCCCATCCAGACTTCTTATGGTCCTTCTGTATAAAAACACAAATCTTACCCTTATTAAATTGCTCAGATTCAGGGGCAGCAAGGTGGTGTAGTAAATAGTGCACCAGCCCTGGAGTTAAGAGGACTGGAGTTCAAATCTGGTCTCAGACACTTAAGACTTACTAGCTGTGTGACCTTGGGCAAGTCACTTAACTCCAATTGCCCTGCCTTCCCCCCTCTAAAAAGGAATAAACAAACAAACAAACAAACAAATTTGAAAAAGAACTGCAGACTCACTAGGAATCTTGCCCACCCTACCAGTGTCTTAATATACTCACTACTTGAACTGAAAGAAGGCTTGCGTGTTTGAATTCTTTCAAAGCAGATCCCTGCCCTATACCTTTGCATTTCAGGGTTCTTCCTACCTGTAGACAACAGTAGTGTCATCTGAAGTACTGATGGTGAAAATAATCCAGAGCTAAGCTTCACAAGGGATGTGTAGTAATATGACAAGGTGGGGAGGAATTTGGGTGTAAGTGAAAGCATAGATTTGAATTGGATCAAAATTGAGAAGTTAGAAAAGTAAAATCAAAGCAGATATAATGGCCTCAGAAAGTAACAAAGGTATAAGCTCTGGAGTTTGTGATGAGGATAAAAGATAGGTTTTAGGAGACAGGAGGCATAAGGAGAGATGGAATGACAAGAAGAATGTCAAAGTTTTTTATTATGGAAATAGAAGACTTGAGGGTTAATGAGATTGCAATGTGTTCTGTGAAGGTAAGGGGAAAAGGAAGTAAACAAGCATTTATATAAGGCCCGTAATGTGCCAGGCACTGTACTAAGCACTTTTTACAACAATTATTTCATTTTATCCTCACAACAAAATTGGGGGACAGGTGAAGAAAGTGAGATGAGCAAAGGTTAAGTGACTTGCATAAGATCACATAGATTGTAAGTATCTGAGGCTGGATTTGACTTCAGGTCTTCCTAATTCTAGGTCCAGTGCTCTATTCACTGCATCACCAATTGCTTCTAGGTAGAGTGAAATAAGCCATGGGATTTGAGGAGATTCAGTATTTGAGGGGTCAGGGGATTTGATGGTACTGTATAAACATGGATTTTGAAATTCTCTAATATAAAGACAAGAATGTGGGAAGGACAGGGGAAAGACGGAAGGAAGGAAGGAAGGAAGGAAGGAAGGAAGGAAGGAAGGAAGGAAGGAAGGAAGGAAGGAAGGAAGGAAGGAAGGAAGGAAGGAAGGAAGGAAGGAAAATCTAATATAGGAATATAGTGATTTTAAACTGAAGAAAATAAGGAACGTAAATTTAAAAATCATCCTTGGGTTTTAACAAAGATAAAAATGGAGGAAATAGTGGAATGTATGTCTACTGGATAAAGGTCTTATTGCAAGAATAAAAAATACAAAGTTGATATGGAATAATAGAGGGGTGGCTAGGTGGCACACTGAGTAGAGCACCAGCCCTGGAGTCAGGGGGACCTGAGTTCAAATCCGACCTCAGACATTTGACACAAAACTAGCCGTGTGACCTTGGGCAAGTCACTTAACCCCAACTGCCCTCCAAAAAAAAAAAAGATATGGAATAATAGAAAGCTACTGGAAGGTTTCAAAATAAGAGCCTGTCCTGGAAATAAAAATCTATTAACGGCAAAAGCATTTTAAAAGATCCTAAATCAATTCATATCACATATCAGTGAGATGGGGTTGGGGCAGCATCAAGAGGAAGTTTTTAATTCCCAATTGACCAGGCTCTAATTTGAATAAGAATCAATAGGACAGTTAAGTCTATTGTTAATCATTAATATGGATCAGAGTTAGCTGATACCTCAAGTAGTTTTATCTAGATTAAAGTTTTCTTATAATCAGTTAAAAAATCATTTAAAGAACCAAATGCTACAGTAGGTCTGACTTCCTAATGATCCCCATTGCTCATTGTTTACACAATATGAGGACTTCCTTTAAGTGAATCTAATTACCACTCACCAAACTTCTACAAGCGTGTCTCCTGTGGGTTTTATGATCACAAATGATTATTGTTCTCATGATACCTTGTTATTTTCTTTTCCAGATGAGCAAATCTGATCATTAACAAACTTGGAATAAAAGAAAACTCGGCAATGACTTTTAAAAGGGCTTATACTCTCCATCTTTCCAATTCTCTGTCCCAGGGGCTAAAGAGCAGATTGCAAAAATCCTTTCCCAGGAGTGACACGGAGCAAAGGATGCCCCTTTGCAAAGAAAAAAAAAAGTCCTCTGTCTAGAGAGAAAAAGTTCTCCCCGAAGCTGCACTCTCCCTACTTTGTCAAGGTCACACATGCGAGCACCTATGGGAGGTACATGTAGACACAACTAAGCATTCTCAAGGGAGCAGGAAAGTGCCTGTACCCCAAAGGACTCACTTTCCAGTGCCCCTAGAACACTGTCTTGCTTCTCCCCCCCCCCAAGGACAGAATGTTTGTTGACATACTTTATCACCAAAAATCCATTCTAATTATCTTTCCTAGTACCTGAGATGTTTTTGTCTTTAATGCTCTGGGGATTTTCATCAAAACTAGATAAAACGAACATACTGTCTTTACAACTAAACAGTTTTAAATCAGGTAGTTAAAACTCCTTCATGTGGAATAATATCACTCCCCACAGATGTCCGATTGCATCCTACCCTACTTCCCTAACTTTTAGCTACTCCAACTTCAGTTTTCTTTTTTTTTTTTTTTTTGCTTTTTTGGAGGGCAGTTGGGGTTAAGTGACTTGTCCAAGGTCACACGTGTCTGAGGCCGGATTTGAACTCAGGTCCTCCTGACTCCAGGGCCGGTGCTCTATTCACTGCGCCACTAGCCGCCCCCCAACTTCAGTTTTCTATAGAGTAACTCCTGCTCTCCACTCTTTATTCTCTTAGCCTCCTGTAGTGATTTTGTTATGAGTATCATTGTAGAACAGTTGGTGGTGATCTTGTCCTGCCAAAAAATAATATTCCATAGGGTTCTCAGTGATGCTGATGAAACTACTGCAGAGGCCAGATGTGACATCTGCCTCCATCAATTATCACTCAATCAATACGCATTCAATAAGTGCCTACTATATACCAAGCATTATGCTAAGTGTTGGAGATACTGAGGCAAAAGACTGAAAGATTTAAAGTTCTGAGACCTAACAGCAAACATATTCAATCAATCAATAAACATTTATTAAACACTATGTGCTAAATGCTGGAGATTTTTTAAAAGGCAAAAAAACAGCCCCTGCCACTAATGAGCTTACATTCCAGTGAAGGAGGCAACACATATAGAATAGAGATATGCCAAATACATTCCTGAGTAGACAGGATGTAATCCCAAAGCAGAAGGCAATAATAGTTGAGGAGCTGGGGAAGGCTTCCTGCAGAAGGTGACATTTGATCTGAATCTCGAAGCAAGCCAGGGATTCTAATAAGAAGATATGAGGTAAGAAAGCATGCCAGTATGGAATATGGCCACGGCACAGAAATGGATACAGCAAATGTAGCATCATGTGTGAGGAATAGCAAACAGGCTAGCATGACTAGACCAGAAAGGTACATAGGTGGGACTAAGAAGATAGGAAGGCACTAAATTGTAAAAAGCTTGAAATGTGCATTTATATGTGTTCCTAGAACTAGTAAGGAGCCATTGGAGGTTTTGGGGGTAATATGATTTAAGAAAATCACTTTGGTTTCTGGGAAGAGAATGGATTGGAGAGGGTGAGAAATTTGAGGCCAGGAAACCAGTTAAGAAGCTATTTCAATGGGATCTTTGAGAAGAGATGAGGGCCTGCATTAGGACAGTGGTTGTGTGAAAACAGGATATATCAAAAAAAATATTGTGGAGAAAGAAATGACAAGATCTGGAAAACAACTGGATATGGGAGGTGAGAGTGAAGAGTCAAAAATAACACTGAAATTTTGAACTTGGTGAAAGGAAGAATGGTGTTACCTTCAAGAAATAGGAAAATTCAATAGAGAGGTGGGTTTGGGGAAAAGATACTGGGCTTTACTTCGTACATGATGATCTGAAATGTCTCCAGAATGTATAACTCAAAATATCCAAGAAGCATTTAGTGATGTAGGACTGGCTCCTGAGAGACACTTGGATTGGAAATCATCTTCATAGAAATAAATCGAACCCATAGGAACCGATGAGATCACCAAGCAGCAGATTATAGAAAGAAAGGGGAACCAAAGGTAGAATATAAAGAAATGGCCAAAGTTTACTCAGTGTGACTTAGATGAAGATCTAGAAAAAAAGAGATTTAAAAGCAGTGATCAGAGAAGTAGGAGGAAGATCAGGAGAGGATAGTGTGATGAAAACCAAGAGTAGGTGGATTATTGAAGAAGAGAGGGTGGCAGCAGTATCCAACGGCACAGAGAGGTTAAGGAGGGTAAGGACTGATAAAAGGTGATTAGAGATGGCAATTAAGAGGTAATTGATAACTTTGTAGAAAACAGTTTCAATTGAATAATCAGGTCAGAATTCAGATTACAGAGGAATCAAAAGAAAATGAGCTGAGAGAAAGTAGAAATACTTGGTGTTTAAGGCTTTTTTAAGAGTAAGGGGAAAAGAAATTTGGGCAATGGTATGATCTAATGAGAATATTTTAAGGATAGGGATAGATAAGCATATTTGTAGGGAGTAGGGGAGGAGAGAGTTTATAGGGACAGAGCAAAGATTATAGAAAAGGTATGCATGATAGTGGCGGCAATCTGATGGAGAAGATGAGATGGAATGGATTCAAGGATTCGTGTAGAAACATTTGTCTTGGCAAGAAGAAGAGCTACTTCTTTAACAGGGCATCAGGTACTGGAGTGAAGGAGGAGACAGCAGGGGGTGATGTCAGAGAGCATGCTTCTCTGATGAAATGAGGATGAGGAAGAAGAGGTAACTCTTGGTAAATAGCCTCTGCTGAAGCAAGGACTTGAGTGAAAATGGAGAATGGGCAAGGTAGGAGGCCTGAGGAAATGAGAGGAAATTTGGACCAACCACCATGGTAAATCTGATAGAGGATCTCCTGGGAAAGAGTTTTCTTCCTCCATTGAAGAACTACTCAAGATTAGAGAGCATAAACATGTAGTAGGCCCTCTAAGCATGGTTTCAGGACTTCTCTGCTCAATTCAGCAGTGAAGGAGGCAGAAGGTGGAAGAACTCCAAGGTTAGGGTTTGGCAAGGCATGATTAATGATTGCTATTCAATCATTTTTTTTTCCATTCAGAATATAACACACCAAAGCCAATGGGGTTTTCTTGGCAAAGATACTAGAGTGGTTTGCCATTTCCTTCTCTAATAGTTTAAAGCAAACAGAGGTCAAGTAACTTGCTCAGTGTCACATAACTAGTAAGTGTCTGAGGTTAGATTTGAACTCAGGTCTTCCTGACTCCAGGCCCCACTTAACTGCCTCTTTGACAAATGATAGGACAAGGAAAAGGGAGGAGGGCTGGAAATAGTGTATAGTTGAAGTATTCACCAAGGGATTATGACTGAGAAGGGGGTAGAATATAGACCAAAACAGGATGATGAACTGATAAAGTACTGATGGGTGAAGGGATGGAAGACCACAGGCAGGATACGGGTTCAGGAGGAGGAAGGCATAGGGAGGGATGGAAAGATAAAAAAAATTGAGATCAGATAAAGGAATTTTAGAATTCTTAAGCACGGAAACTATGGAAGAAAAACTCTACTCTGCATTTAAGGCACAAATCAGACAAAGACAAATTTTTTTAATTAAATACTTCTGAATATCTCTGCTTAGAGAGAGAAAATCCAAAGGGATAGAGATTTATATCTTGCCTTTTAAAAAGTTCTCTGAATAAGATTTTTTTAGCAACAATTTATAGAGGTCGATAACAAAGATCAAATTCCACAATCAAGATGAAATGAGTGCCAAGTTTAGGTAAGTATTCAATGCATCCAACTTTTATTGGTGGTGAAGCATTTCAGTAGTAATTTAACTTTAGGTCCACCCTGAAGAAACATTCTCCTAAAATCATTCAAGCCCACTTTAATGATTCCTCTTAGGGATTCTCCTTTTTACCTGGACAAAAAGTGCTTTTAATTGCATTAATCAAAGCCATATTTTCTGTTAGGTGAATTATTATCCTAATCAGTTTTAGAAATGAGTCCTTCCTTAGATGATCAGGCTAGGCCTTCAGTAATAATGAAATAAAAAAGATTTTAGACTAGAATACTTCCTCCTTGGTATTGCGTCCTATTCTAGGGAAAAGTGATTAGATTTTTTTATTCCAGTGAGATCAAAGATTTCAAGCTAAAACATTTTTAAAAGTTTATTTCTTAATATTTCTTTTTTTTGGAGGGGGGAAGACAAGGCAACTGGAGTTAAGTGACTGGCCCAAGGTCACATGGCTAGTGTCTGCAGCTGGATTTTAACTCAGATCCTCCTGACTCCAGGGCCAGTGCTCTAGTCACTGCACCACCTAGCCACCTCTATTTCTTAATACTTCTGAAGGAGAAAATGGAACATGATGTGGGAGAAGCACTTAATGTGCTACCATAAAATGGAATATTCTGTTGGTCAAAGTTATGTTTATGGCTGCATGTAATTGAGGTAAATCAAAGAAGTTGAGCAGATTGAGGAACTGGAAAACTGGTGCATTTGAGGGAACATCAACCTGTATGTTGAAGTTTCCTTATGTGAGAGCAGGAGGCAATATGGAGAAGGAAACTGTGAACCAAACATTGATCTCATTAAAAAAAGAAGAAGAAGAAGAAGAAGAAGAAGAAGAAGGAAGAAGAAGAAGGAAGAAGAAGAAGGAAGAAGAAGAAGGAAAAAGAAGAAGGAAGAAGAAGAAGGAAATAGAAGAAGGAAGAAGAAGAAGGAAGAAGAAGGAAGAAGAAGAAGGAAGGAAGAAGAAGGAAGAAGAAGAAGAAGAAGAAGAAGAAGAAGAATGTCCTGGTAGTCAGTAGATAATGGCCATGAGATCTAGTTTGGGTAACAAATTTGTCATGTACGAATGTCAAAAAGGAGAGGTTGCTGACTGATCATGGAGGGAGAACCTGGTAATTAGTAGAGGGAGAGTTTGGAAGTATTAGTGGGGAGAGAAAAGTGTATTGACTCCTCCAAAAGATTTGGTGAGTTTGGATAAAGGAGAGATAGATGGGTGATCATTATAGAAAGAACAACTAGTATTAGAAAGGATGATCAATGATAAACTATTTTTCAGAGAAGTTTTAGTGAATGCAAGAATATGGAAGGAATAAGAGAGGAAGTGGTTAAAAATGAAAAGAAATCTGCTAATTATGGAGCTTCAACTCCAGAGGGCACCATAAAAGTGGCCAAAAGATGTGGAGTTAGACTTCATATCTACCAAAGTGGAATTGAGAGAATGGGAATCAGGGAGTAGAGAGATGGAATAGAGGAAGGAGGAATTATTTTTTGATGGGTATTCCATATTGCTAGGAGTCAGAAAGCAAGAGGAGGGAAGAGTATGCTAGCCATTGCAGAATGAGTTTTAACCCAGGATCCCTGATTCAAAGGTTCAGCACAGGTTAAGCAGAATTCAGGAAATGCATTGTCAAAAAAGTCTGTAGATAAATTCAGACATATCAGTCCTTAGCTTAGGCTATAAGCATAATGCCAGTGTTCTGCTCACAGAGTCAGATATCTTAGGTGTGGATTCTATGAAAAGTCCATCTTAAAGGTGTGATGTCAGAACTAAACAGAACGTAGCTAGGAGCTACCATAGCAGTTTTTGTCAACCCCTTGATTTTACCCATTAGGAACTGAAAACTAGACAGATTAAATATCCTGTTCCTGGCCACCTACCTAGTCAGAGATAGAGAGAGCTAGGATTTGAACCCAGATATCCTGATTCAGTCTCTTGTTAACAATTCATCAAACCACGTTCTTTCCCTTATTATTAATGATAATAACTGACATTTACATAGCACTTACTAAGTACCAGGTACTTTGTTAAACACTTTACAATTGTTATCTCATTTGATCCTTCCCAACAACCCTGGGAGGTAGATGCTATTATCTCCATTTTATAGATGAGGAAACTGAGGCAAAGAGCAGTTAAGTGATTTTGTCAAGGTCACACAGCTAGAAAGTTCCAGAAGTCACATTTGAACTCGTCTTTTTGACTGTAGGCCAGGTATTCTATCCACTGTGTGTAATGCTAATAGGAATTTGAAGATCTTTCTTGCCCTCTAATAGGTCAAATGTAATCACATGGAGCTTGTGGTGGGAGGAGTTTGCTTACAGGTGGAGAAGAACTCACAAGAAACTGGGAATCAGAGCAGATGGACAGAGGGAGGAGAGAAGACACAGGCAAGCAGACAGCTTAGGATTGTAAGTGTTTGTTTGTGGGAAGGTTAAAGGATGGTCTGGCTCCCTGCTGTGCTATGGGGGAGTAACTTCTTTGTTGCTATGATAGATTTGACTTTCTGGTATTGGAACTTAGCTTTCTGGTTTGGGGATTTGGTTTTCTGATATCTGGATAAATGTTTTGCTTCTGTCTTCTATATGGAAACTCTGTTATATTTTGTTATATTCAGAACCATACTGGCATATTAATAGTCACCATCAGTGCTGTGAATATTGTGTTGTCACTACATTTAGAGATGAGGATGGGATTGTGAAGTAACCGACCTCTATTTGGAGGCAGAAGGGCTTTAGAAGAAGAAATGGCTATCCCAGGATGGGAGGATTTACCTTATTCCTCCCTAGCAAAGAAATGGGCTAAAAGTACGGGGTTCTGTGAAAACTGGGAACTGAGGTTATGGAAGGGAAAACCTAGAGATTTAGAAACACATTTGTAGGGAATACCAATAAAACCAGGGAAAGAACTGGATGGAGTATGTAGAAGAGGCTGGGTTTTACCAACAGGTTACCATGTTATATGTAAAAGCAGAGAAAAACCGTTTGAAGAGAAAACTCAGATGGAAAGGGAGTTACTGGCTATGTTAGAGTATTTGGGCTCTCCTTTAGAAGAGCAAGCTGGAAGATCTCAGGTGGTAGAAGTGTGTTAAGTACAGAAAAAGGAGCAAAAAAACTAATAAAAGGAATGTACAAGCAGCTTTGTCAAGGGCTGTGCCTAGTTGTCTCAGTGACCACTGCCAGGAGATTATGTGGGAGGGAAATGAAACAAAGTTAGATGAGAAGGCTTTTACAAGGGCAGAAGTTCACCCCCTACTAAGAAGAAAGCAGGAGAACCAGGGAGGCCAAACAGAGTTCAGGAAGATAATTGAGGATTTCACTCAGTGGGAGGTTGATATATTTAGTCAATTCACCTAAAGGATGAGAGAATCATTACTGGCTTGGATGGTGAGAATCAGTGAAGAAGGGGTTGGATGAGTATTGATATATAATGTAGATTGCTTGAAGTGTATAGGTATTAGTCAGAATCCTTCTGTACAGCAAGCTTTTAGGGATTAGCATACACAAGAAAGCAACAATATGACCAATCTCTTAGCTTTAGCAGCAGACGGATACAATAAAATGTATCCCATTGATTCTATGTGACCCAGTGGAGAGAGACCCTGGTATTTAAATGCTTAGGGACTGTATGAGAAAGTTAAAGGAGGAGGTAATGAAGACAGCTCTACCTCCAATTTCAGCAGGCAGTAGCTTTGGAGGCAAAGACTTTTAACTCTCATCCCAAGATTTTTGAGCCCCATTAGTTCAAGGAGGGAATGTTAGGGTGTTTGTGCTCAAGTCCCACTCTAAGACACTGTTTTATTCCTATTTTCTTCTATCTCTGTTATATTATTGTAAAGTTCTGTTGACACCAGTTACCCCTAAACTCCCATTACCCTATGTAATGAAATGCATTGCTAATGTATTTTTGCTATGTAAGGGACATGAAAGATCTCGGGGCCAAATGTAATGATACTGGGATTTGAATATCTTCCCTGTCCTTTAATAAGCCTAAGGGAATTTAAAGATTTTCCCTGCCTCCTAATAAGCTGAATGTAATTACACGGAGCCTTTGGTAAGAGGAGTTTGCTGAAGCATGGAGCAGAGCCCACAGGAAGCTGACAGCCAGAGCAGTTACACAGAGGGAGGAGAGAAGAAGCAGGTAAGCAGACAACTAGGATCGTGAGTGTTTATGGGAAGTTAAAGGATGGTGTGGCTCCCCATTGTGCTATGATGTATTAACTTCTTTGTTGCTATGATGGATTTCACTTTCTGGTGTTGGAAGTCAGCTTTCTGGTCTGGGAATTTGATTTTCTGGTGTCTGAATAAATGTTTTCTTCTGTTTCTTATATGGAAAGCCTGTTATATTTTTCAATTCAGAACTGTGCTGGCATATTCATAGTCACCATCGGTGCTGTGAATATTGTTTTGATGCTACACTGTCTACTTAATCCAGACTAGTACATTGTGATGAACAGAAACTACTCTTTTGCTATCTAGAATCACTGCTCAATTATAAATTCCCATAGAGCCCTGAGGCACCAATTACATATTTCCCAAGGAAAAATGTTACATTAAAAGACTACATGGTACAGTGGAAACATATAGGATTTCAAGTCAGAGGTTGTCAATGTTCAGTCTTGTCTGACTCTTTGTGACCCCATGGACAATAGCATGTCAATACTGTTCATGAGGTTTTCCTGGCAAAGATACTGGAGTGGTTTGTCATTTCCTTCTCCAGTGGATTAAGGAAAACAGAGAGGTTAAGTAACTTGCCCAGGGCTACACAGCTAGTAGGTGTCTGAGGCTGGATTTGAATTCAGATCTTTTTGACTCCAGATCAGGAATTCTATCCATAGAGCCACATAGCTGCCTCCAAGGCAGAAGACTCCAAGGCTAAACACTTCTGTCACTTACAGCCTTGGTGAACCTATTCAAGCTTTGTTTTTAAATTAAGGGTTTGAGACCAGATGGCATCTAAGAACCCTTCCAATTCTTAATCTATGCTGTTGCTATCTATGTTGAAATTGACAAAGAAGCTCTTGCCATTCTTATGGAAATCAAAGAGTTCCATAACTATCTCTATAGCTGCATCTTTAAGAATTACACTGTC
>JAQQSW010005543.1:0-14163 GCA_028646575.1 Pseudocheirus occidentalis | reverse complement strand
ATATATATATATATATATATGGATAAAGTACCAGAAATAGACAGGGTGAATGAGAGATCCTAATGAAGGAAGTAAATCTGACTTCATAGGTATCCTTGATATGGCTTGGTAGGATGAGACTTGTGCCTAGAATTTGACTTTGAAATAGTGTGCCTTATAAAAATTAATTCTGACTAAAATAAAACGTGGGGTGGATTAATATTGCATATCAATAGAGGTATATCAAGAAGAAGTAGCGTGGTTCAGTGGAAAGAATGCTAGACTTCAGTTCAAATTCCATCTTTGTCACTTACTACCCGTGTAAACTTCATAAGGCTGTTTAACCCTGCCTTCATTTGTCAAGTGAGGGGATCAGATTGGATGACCTCTGAAGTCCCTTTGAGCTCTAAATCTTTGAGCCTCTGGTCCTAAGAATGTAAACTCAAGTGAGGGAATCTAGGAACCTGGGAGGAAAAACATGATTGAAAGAGCTTAGGTGAATATTAATGGGAGTAGATGCAGAAGCAATATTCTTATGGGTTTTTCTAGAGGGGCACTGATATAGACCACCGAGACAGAAGGAAGAATGAGATGAGGTATTTGGGAAACTGAACACAAACCTGCCCCAAATCCATAATACTTTAGATCCCAACTATGCCAAGTCTGTCAAAATTCCCTCTCTTCCAAAATAAGAAAATAATGCTTCCATTGCTTGCCTTAATGACAGTTTTCTTCTTCAAAAGTTGAAGGAGGCAACTGTAGAAGCTACTATTTAGGACATGATTCTGTCTGAAGAGGAAGAACTGGTTGTTGGTTCTTTTGGGGCGGAGCCAAGATGGCGGCGTAGAAGCAGCAAGGTCCCGCAGCTCCCACACCGCCACCCTAAACACCCAGAAAATACCAGCCCAGACAAAGTCTAGGAAAGTCTAGGCCTCTCAGACTCACACAAATCCAGAGAACACAGCTCTCGCTGAAGACAACTCGGCAGCAGGGGCTCAGCGCGGCCGGGGCGGAGGCTGGAACAGCCGGAAGCCGAGACCGCGGCCAGGCCTGGGAAGGAGCTGAGCCGAACCCCGCAGCGGTTCTACAGCCTCCAGCACCCCCACATCTGCCAAGGCGTGAGGAGCAGGACCGGAGAGGCAGCTCGCACAGAGAACGGCCAGCCCAAAACCGCAGCGGCAGCCAGGCAGGGCCCCAGGGCGGCCACGAGGAGCAGCGGAGCCTCCCAAGCCGCAGCCTGAGTCTACTTCAAAGAAAATCTAAAGCACCGGCCTGAGGGGAGCTTCGGTCAGAGATGGTTTGTGAAAGTTGGAACTTTGAAACTTAATTGGGGCGGGGTAAAGCTGGTCGACCATTCTACCCCCGACACATCATTGTATTAGGTATTATAAGAGTCTGTTTCAAAGAATTCAGATAAATGATTGATAGTATGCAATGCCTTATATTTTACAGTGGAAGAAGGTGAAAGAGGGATGGGAAGCCTTCAACAACAAAAATTCTGAGGGTAGCAGAGATGTCTAGCATGAGGAGGAAAAGGGATCTGCCTAAAGAAACCAACGTGGCTACACATGGAACGCATCAACAAACATTTTTAAATGTTTAGAAAAAAAATCAGGTGCAAATACCTGAGAATGAAAACAAAAGAAGAATCTGGTCCTATTAGAATTGTGTTGAGAGTTGAGTATCAGTTGAGACTAGTGATACATGATGCTAAATTGGAAATTTGTTTTGTTGTTAATGTTGTTGGGTTCTGTTGGGGATAAGTAAAGGATCAAAGAGATTAGATTATTGAGGTTATTAGAATGATGGTGGGGGAAAAAGAAATGATGAAGGAGTTGTTTTTATGAGAAACATGGGAAGAATTCTATGAACTGACTCAGAGTGAAGAAAATAGGGCCAGGAGAACAATTTATTTACAACAATGTTGTAAAGACAAGTAGCCAAACAGCTTTGAAAGACTTAAGTATTCTGACAAATGTAATGACCAAGCATGATTACAGAGGACTGAAGATGAAGCATGGTGCCCACCATTTGACTCAGGGTACAGAATGAGACATATATTTTTGGACATGGCCAATGTGGGAATTTGTTTTGCTTAACTAAGTATAGTTGTTACAAGGGCTTTATTTTTCATTTATTTTATTGGTGAAAGGCAGGAAGAGAGTACATTTTTGTTAGTTGAAAAATAAAATAACAACAACAAAAATTGAATGAAGAATAATAGTGAGAAGGCCGAACTACTCAACTTTTAATTTGCTTTTGTTTTTTTTTCCAAGTAGAGAAATCTTTGGACTGGTACAGATAGAGTAAAAAAAATGGTCAGCAAGGAATGGAAGCCCAGGATAAGTAATGAGGTGGTCAAGCAGAATTTAGTTGACTTGAATTATTTTATGTCAGCAGGCCCTGGTGAACAGTATTTCACCAATGCTGAAATAATGGATGGTTGAGATTACAAAGTTTCTTCTGTCAGTGATCTTTTAAAGATCCTGGAGATGTTCCCCAGAACTGAAGAACCCATGTCTTCATTTTATACACAATGAAAGCAGGAATAGTTTGCAAACTATAGAGTGGAAAGTTTGACATATTCCAGGAAAAATCCTAGAACACATTATCAGAGGACTGCTTTGTGAAGGGTGAAAAACCAATATGACTTCATCAAGATCAGCTCATGACACAGTAACCTCATTTTCTTTTTTTTTCTGATGAAGTTTTCAGACAAGTATATTAGGGGACTGCTGTAGGCAAAGTGTCTCATGCTACAGTTTTGGATAAAATTTAGAGGAAGTGCTAAATGATAGAAGAGTTAAGTGGGTTAAATTCCATGGTTGAATGATCCATACAACTGAGGATTCATTAATGAGAGGATGTCAACTTCAAAGGAAGTCTCTAGGGTTGGGCCTCAAAGATGTGCCTTATCAGCTAGAGTTTTATCTGTCTGTCTGTCTGTCTGTCTATCTATCTATCTATTTATCTATCTCTATCAGGGCAAGGAGAGGTGAAGGTAACTTGCCCCAGCTTCTATTTTTAGATTGAAGTATTGGAATTGGGATTCAAGTGCAGGTGTACTGATTCCAAGCCGAACTTCCCTTCTGCTATATCACATTGCCTCAATTTAGAGGTATCCTTCCATATTTGCCAGTGACATGAATCTCCATTCCTTGAATGTTCTGTGTTTAGTATAGGGCAGGGATTGTATTCTAGGAAAGCCATTGACAAGTTGGAGTGATTCCAGAAAGGGAATTAGGAAAAGGAAGTCCAGCGAACTAGATAAACATTCTATTTGAAGAAAGGTTGAAGAAACTAGAGATTTTTGGCCTGAAGGAGAGATTTAGATCTCATGATAGCTGTCATGTAGGAGAAGGATTAAATTTGTTCTATTTGGTCCTACGTGGAAAAACTGGAGCAATTAATGGAAAGTGAAAAGAGTTAGATTTAGGATTAATTTTGTGGCATGACAACAATGATCACAATTTTATAAAACTGGAATGGGTTGTTTTGGATTCCTCCCCTTTGGAGGTTTTTAAGCAGACCTGGGTGACCACTTGCTGGGGAAGGGAAGAATCAAAAGACTTTTGATGTCCCTTCTAAACTCTTAGATTCTCACATTCTGCATTGCTGCATTTTGAAGGCAATTTGATTGGAGTAAATAACAAGCTTAATTCAAAGAAACTGGGAGTGGTCCTTTTTTCTCATTCCTTATTTATGGGAGAAGGAGATTTGTAAATCATTTTGGATTCAGGGGATCAGGAAGGACAGCATGAATAGGGACAGGTGTGCTGGTGGTTTAAGTACCTGGGAAAATATGTAGATGTTGTGAACTGAGGGTCTATTATAGCATAGGGAAGAGTTATACACGATGGATGCTTCATAGGTAAGTTGTATATTGTATGGGTTGTCTGAATGTTCCCTGTTTAAGGTGGTGTATGGAAAGTGTGTGTGTGTGTGTGTGTGTGTGTGTGTGTGTGTGTGTGTGTGTACATAATGATCAAATGGGCAAAGCAAGTTTCTGATTAGAATAGGGAGTGAAAGGGTGGGAGGTAACTTGGTGATACACTATTATCAGACACATTGTGATGTTACAGCAGTCCAAGGTGCTGGGGTCTTGAGCCTATGAAACCTCTGGAATCAATCAATGGGAATCCTGTTTCTCATGATGGGAAAAGAAGCCAATAGAGAAGCATTCACAGACATCAATAAAGCACTGGACCTTTAGTGTAGGGCAAGTTTTCTTCATCTTTTTGTGTCATGAACCCTTGGAGAAGCCAAGGGATCTCTTCCCAGTTTTTAAATCCATAAAATAAAATACATGAGATTGCAAAGGAAACAATTAGATTTAAATGCATTTATCAATTCTTTTAAAAGTTCACATGTCCCAGGTTAAGAACTCTAGGGAGATAGGTCTTGACTAACCGTAGATTTAATGAGTGAACCTAGTTCTAATTAGGACAAAGACTTGATCCTTGTTTGGGATGTTTAGTTTTATTCTATTTCATGGTTACCAACTATATCTCTAAACCTCATTAGCCATTTTGAACATAAAGGCATCTTTGGTCAAGAGGGGAAAAATAGTCCATATAGGGAGATAGGAATGGTTTTATGCAATTCTATCATTACTATTGGGGGAAAAACACTCACAGGGCACAACTTAACACGAATAATAGTAGTACTAGTGCTTTCACTAATAAAGCTAACAATGAAAATAACATTTATGGAGCATTTAAAATTTTTCAGAGCATTTTACACCTGTTATTTCATTTGATCCTCACAACAATCCTGTGAGGTAGGTGCTAGCATTATTCCTATTTCACAAATGAAAAAAACCTGAAAGCAAACAGAAGTTAAATTACTTGCCTAGGGTTACACAAGTAAATGTAGGAGGCAAGATTTGAACTCAGCTCTTTCTGACTCTAAGTTCACAACTTTGTCTCCATGTAGAAATGGCACATTCTTTTGGGGGTAGCCCCAAATGGTTTCCTATAAGGTGAACCCTACCTAGATCAAACTTTTGGGGAAAAACAACAACAATCCACCTTTATTTGTAAAATCCTTTAAATTATACAAGGCACTCATCACACAACAACTTTGTGAGGCAGGTAGTAAAAACACTATTACCTTAATATTATGCTACACTAACCTTGAAATGTCGTGGGAAAATTCCTGGATTTCGAATCAGAAGATAGCTCAGTTCATGTCCTATCACTGACCCTTAACTATTTGTCTGGCCTGGGGAAAGTCACTAAATTTCTCTGAATCTTAGTTTCTTCATCTGTGAAGGGGGGATGATAATCCCTGTAGTTCATAAGGTCACTATAAGATTGAAATATGAGAAAGGGTATGTGTAAGGTGGCTCCCCTTCTTGCATATGCATGGCATTTTATAAACCTTAAAACTATATAAATGTCAACTGTTATACCCATCTGACAGATGAATAAATGGGAGGGGGGAAGTGCTCACTATGCACAAAACATTGTGTCAAATAGAAAAGGAAGACAGTCCCTTGTCTCAAGAAACTCTCATTCTAATATGGGAGACAACATACATAGGAAGTTTTAGTTGTAAGTCAGATGGAAAGATCCTATTGTTCTTAGGGTGCAGAGGCAAAGCAAATGGTGATGTGTCTTCATTAATGTCATTCCCACTGATAAAACCATATCTGTTTCTGATGCTGAGCCGTTTGACAGTGCCATGCACTTTGGTGACAAAAACTATTATCTGGGTCTTCATTACCGAAGAATCAGGTGCCAAGTTGCATCTTCATAGGATGATGGCTGCTGAGAATCAGCTCAAAATAGGACCAACCAGTTTTCTTGGAGGTGCTGCTATTCCCAAGACTCTTGGGTTTAACTCACTACAGATCAATGACGATTGAGGAGCAGGGATGTTGGGCTCTTCCTCCACATGGGTTGCTCCCACCAAGACTGCAAGAACCATGCTAGAAGAAAAATCTGGTGGTGTGGAGGCATTGCTATTCTCAAGGTTCTTGGGTTCAGAGGCCTAGACCATCTCCATGGGAGTCTGAGGGAAGGTGTTGGCAATAATTTGACTTGCTCGGCATATACATGAATGAATAAATGAAACAGCACGTATTGAACTACTCTGCTGAGGCACAGAGTAGCTTGACTCCTTCTTCAGCATCATATGGCTAGTCTTTGAAGGAGACTCTATTTGAACCTAGGTATTTTGGCTCCAGGTTCAGTGCTTTTTCTGCCTGGTTTAAGAGAGGAAGGAAAGAAACAAGCCTTTATTCACCACCTACTCAGTGCTGAGCATCCCATTTGATATTCACAACAGTCCTTCAGAGTAGATGCTACTATGACCCTCATTTTATGGTTGAGCATGCTGAAGCAGAGGTCACATGGTTTCCTCGGGTTCACCCAGCTAGTAAGGGTCTGATGCCAGATTTGTGATCAGATCTTGCTGATCCCATCTCATCACTCTGTCCACCGAGCTACCCAGCTTCCAGTCGAGTGTCATCTGAACAAGATGTAGTTAATCACTGTGCTCTCCATCAGTGGTGAAGTAGATAATTTTAAAAACCCCTTTTTGTCCTGAATAAACTATCCTTAGTCCATCCCAGCCACCTTAGTTTCCTATCCCCTTGGACTTAACTGTTCTCTTGCTCTTAATTTCTCTACCCCCACTCTAGGGGGGCAAGGCCAGGATTTTGAGGAGCATTAGTAGTTGTGGAAAGGTGGAGTTCCAAAAGGAGAAAGTTTAGAAAGTGACTGTTTCTTCAGAGCTCCTCCCCACTTCCCTCCTCCTCATTCTGTCTCCTTCCGCCTTCCTATATTTCAGCATGAAAATATTTTGACTGGCTGTTAAGGAAGAAAAACAACGCAGATCTGCCAAACTCTAGCCTTCTGGGACCGTCATTAGGAGGGGGCACATACAGAAAGGGCATTTTCCCAATTGCTATCGCAATTTTCTAAACTAGAGGTTCTTAACCTTTATTGTGTCATGGGTCCCTTTGTTGAAGGGGCCAGAATAATGTTTTTTTGATATAAAAATGCATAGGATTACAAAGGAAACCAATTATATGGAAATGCAGTTATCAAAATATTTTTTAAAAAGAAATTCACAGGCCCCAGGTTAAGAACTCTTGTTTTAAACTCATATTTCTTTCTAACACGTGTCCCTTTCAGCCTCCCCCACATTCAAATCCCTCATCACTTTGCCAGAGTAAATAATTACTGGTGTGTGGTGACCCAGGGTCATGGCCAATGGAGATATGTAATTAGGTCCTTCTTTTCTGACCATTTAGGGAGAGGCCATACGGCTGACATTCATTCCTCTGACCTCTCACACGAAACCTCAGTCCTTCCCTCTTACCAGACTACATAGATTCTAAGCCAGTGGTTTTGTTGCCAGAAGAGGGGGGTGAGGAAGATGGAGATGCTAACGTGGTTTCTCTTTCGTTTTCCCACAGATTATCTTGGGATGTTATGGAAGGGGATCTATGGGGCTCTTTGAGTGGAAGGTGAATGAATACTTTTGGAGAATCTCGTCTGAAATGTGATATGAGAATATAGTCTCCCTGAGGGCAAGAACTGTTTGAAATTTTTTCTTTATACTTGCAACCCTTGGTACATTACCTGAAAAAAAAAGAGGCGCTCAATACATTGCATGATATAGTAGAAAGAATATTCTGGAGTCTGCCTCTAGCTCCAGAGTCAAGGAACTCGGATTCAAATTCCGCCTTTGACATTTAGGGCAGGTAGGTGGATAGAACTCTAGGGCAGGAGTCAGGAAGACCTGAGTTCAAATCTGCCCCTAGACACATGCTAATCATGTGACTGAGCAAGTCACTTAAGCCTGTTTGCTTCAGTTTTTCCAACTGTGAAATGAGGATAAAAATAGCACCTTCCTCAAAGGCTTGTAGTGAGGCTAAAATGTGATAAGAATCATAAAGCACTTCGTACACCAACCACTTGGCACTTAGTAGTGCTATGAAAACATTATTATTATCATTATTATTTACCTATGTGACCACAGGCAAGTTCCTGAGTCTTTTATGGACAGAGTCGTTCCTATGTTCTCTCCCCCCTTAGAGTACAAGCTTCGTGAAGGCAGTGACTGCTTTTTCCTTCTGTTCTTAGTGCAAAGCATAATTCCTGGCATGTACGTAGTAAGTGCTTAATAAATGCTTGGTGACTTGACCTTTGTCTTAGTATTCTCATCTATAAAAACGATGGCCTTTGACATCCTTTCTGCTTTTCTGTTGTTGTTCAGCCATTCCGCAGTCATATCCAACTCTTTGTGACCCTATCTGGGGTTTTCTTGGGAGAGATTATTGGATACGTTTTCCATTTACTTCTCCAGTTCATTTTTCAGATGAGGAGACTGAAGTAAACGGGGTTAAGTGACTTGCTCAGGGTCCTTCAGCTAGCAAGTGTCTGAAGTCAGATTTGTAAATTATGAATTGTCTTGAACTGAATTCCTGCTCAGGTATGAGTTAGACCTTGTGCCCTCTAAGGTCCCTTTCAACTTTTGTGCCCTCATAGAGAGCTGGAAATGTTCGCCAGTCTTATGTCTCTTACTAGGGTGTGAGCCCTCTAATAATGATTTTGGAATGGGAAGTGGGAGGGAATGAATTAATGATGGTATGCCAAACTATTTTTCACAAGCTTTTGAAACCATCTTCTACCCTTTCACAGCTACCCCAACCCAATCTGTGTCTGTGGATAAATCTTATTTCTCCAAATGAAGTGCTATGTCAACCCTTCCTCCCTCCTTCTCTCTCTCTTTCTTTCTCTCTCTCTCTCTCTCTCTCTCTCTCTCTCTTTCCTTCTCTGTCTCTCAGATAGGGGTCAACAGTTTCCCTGGTGTGGGGAAAGATAGATAATATTCACTCACCATCAAGGAAATTATCTTGGAAAGCAGGAGATTTAAATTTTATTTCTCCAGAAAACTTTTCTTCGCTCCCCTCCCATCTCCCCCAGCAAACACAGCTGGCAACAAAAAAATGCCTTGGGCTTTTATGAGAAATTCTCCCTTTGTAGAATAGTGGTAGAGAAAAGCCCCATTTACTTTGTTGCTTCTTCCAGGCAAGGTCCTGATTCTAAAGTCATTCAAAATTAATGAATGGAGGTAGAGGGAAGACCTCCTTCTACTAGAAGTTTTGTTTTTAAAATGTCAAATTATCATTAATATTATTATCACAGAAATTGGTGAACTTTGATGGCTCCAGAGGTCATTATTTTCCCTGACCTTACATTGTGACCTAGTTGCCTGGAATATTACTGTATGATAAGATGTGCACCTGCACCAAACCTACTTTGAACTGTAGAAAACTCAGTTCTCTGCCAAGGCAGAGGGAGCTCAGTGCTTCTTGTCCGGCTCTCACTTCAGAGAAGGTCGTCCCTATCTTTAAACTTATGTTCCTGCCCCTGGGATTCCTCCTAATTGTGCCTGTGCTGACTCCAGTCCTCTCTTTGCATTCCACCTCCTTTTGGGTTGGACCTCTGAGACCGCTTAGGATTCAGAGTATGCTCTCTGTCCTCCTGTCTGCTTCATGGACCTCCTTCATTAACTATCTTACTAGTGGCCCCCTTTGTCCTATTAGCCAGGTGCTGAGCTAAAAGAGAGATGCTCTGCCCCCAACCCCAAGGAGCTCTGGTGGCTAGTGCGTTCCTGCTGTGTCCTTGCATTCTTAGACACTCACAGGACTCTTCCACAGGCTGACGGCACAGGTCACAGATCCTCCCCTGTGGGAGATCTGCTTTTATGATGAAGAGAGTCACAGAATCGTGGACTTAGAGTTGAAAGGGATTCTAGATCATCTACTCCAAGCTCTCCATTTTGCAGATGAGAAAGCAGGTTTGGAGAAATTAAGGGACACACAGGTAGGAAGGAGCAGAGTTGGGATCTGAACCCCGGTCCTCTGATACCAAATCTAGCACACTTTCCTATCCTGAGGTCAAAGATTTAGACACTCAGCAGCTAAGGCCAACTGGATTGTTTAAACCACTCTGTGTCCACTTGTAGGTTGCCATATAAGTCATTTTTGTGTATGTTCATATGCATTGTTGAGCCTCCCTTGGCTCACGGAGGACCAGGACTGAGTGTTCTAGAGCTGCATGATTCCTTCCTTAGGATCCACCAGGGTTAAGCCCCCTGTGGCTCGGCATTCACATCACAATAGTTTTTATGTCCCATACTAGAAGATTTTGTGAAGAATTTCCCTCACAACGACTCTGTAAGACAGGGAGGACAGATACGGTTATCCCCATTTCACGGACGAATAATAACAGCATTTAGATGGTCCCTCCAGGTTTGCAAAGCCCTTTACCTATATAATACCACTTGTTCCTCTTAACAAGTAGTCAAATCGATAGATATTTTTAAGCACCCGCTTTGTGCCTGATGCTGTGCTAAGCACTAGAAAATAAGCACTAGAAAATAAGCACTATTATTATCCCCATTTTACAGAGAAGGAAACCCAGGCAGTCTTATGTTAAGTCACCTGCCCAAGGTCACCCAGCCAGGAAGTATCCTGAGGCAGGATTCAGCTCAGGTCTTCTTGACCCCAAGTATGGGGCTCTCTCCACTAACCTACCCAACTAAAAAAAGTGGAGAAGTGGTTTGTCCACAGTCACCCAGCTAGTAAGTGTCAGTCAGGACCTAAACCCAGGCCTTCTGACTCTAACATTTGTGGGCTTTCCACTAAACCATAGCTGGAGATGAATAGTGATCTGGGTCTTAAACAACCTTGGAGACCAGCCCGGAGAACAATACAAAAGGCAGTGCATTATGACAATCCTGTCAGCCCCTATACTCTCGAATGGGATGGTTCCTCCATGAGAGACTTGCCGATCACTTGGGGAAGTCTGTGTTTTCCTCCTACTTTCTCTCATTCATTGTTGTTCAGTGGTCCAACACTTCCTTAACTCATTCGGGGTTTTCTTGGCAAAGATACTAGAGTGGTTTACTATTTACTTCTCCAGCTCATTTTACAAATGAGGAAACTGAGGCAAACAAGGTTAAGTGACTTGCCCAAGGTCACACAGCTGGTAAGTGTCTGAGGATAGATTTTAAACAGAGGAGGGTGATCCTTCTTAACTCCAAGTCTGGCGCTCCATCCCTGCACCATCTAGTTGCCCTCATTCATTGGAAGTCTTTAAAGAAAGGTTTGATGGATATTTATTGGGGATATCACCGAGGGAATTTAGGCTTCTATTAGAGGTTGAGCTAAATGATTTCTAAAAACTGATATCATTGTTTTATGTCACCTGCATCTTTCCTTGTATTCCTTCTCCCTCACTCAGAGAGTCATTCCATGTAATAAAGAATATTGTTCCAAAGGAAAAAAAATGAGGAAGAAAAATAAATAGCAACATCTCAAACCTTGAGATGGTCTCCCATAGTCCTTTGATTTGGAAAAGCTCTGGGCACCACATGCCTTATTCTGAGCCATCTCCTATAGATTAGCTCAGGTTATTGTATTGAGAGGAAACAGAAATGGGTTGGATCCAACATCTGCTGTTTGCTACTTGTATGACCTTGGACACATTCTCTTACCTCTCTTGGCCTCAGTTTGCTTCTCTGTAAAATGTAGATGGTCTCTAAAGTCTAGTCCAGCTGGATAAAGATCCCTTGAGGCATGAACTTATGCCTTAATCTTTTGATTACTATAGATAGGATTTGCCCTGAGTTTTTGTAGGGACGGTAAGGGATGCCTCAACGCTGTTGGGTGCTAATTAACCAGAAGACTTTGGCTGTCGGTGACTCTCAGGGTGGTTTGCCTACACTGAGATGTCGGAGAATCTTCCCCTTCTCTCACCTGAGAATGCTGGAATGTCCCCCAGGTCCACCAGGATTCCTGTGGCTTCTGCCTTTTCTGGCTGTGACTAATGCTCTTCAGCAGCCACAGCAGCAGCAGCAGCCCCTGTGGCAGTAGTTTGTGGTTGGTGGGTGAGTGGTGGGGGAGGATCACAATCACTCGCTCCTGATAGAACAGCAATGAAATTAATGGGCTCTTAAAGCTCTCCCATTAACAATGGAGTCAGTATGTCAGGGGCATTTACAATATTGGTTCTCCAGATGTCAGCCACGGACATACACCAAGAGCTGCCTGCTTGCATTTTCCTATCTCTGTGGGAAAAATCGGAAACTCAATCAATCTCCCAGGAGCCCCTCCTCCCACCCCCAACCTTCTTTGAGACTTTTCAGAAGTGGAAGCCTGGAGGGAACTCACAGATGACTGAGACTGAATGGTTATTACTGAAGTATCTTTAACTGGTTTCTGTGTGACATTAGGGTACAGTGGAAAAACCATTAGCCTAAGAGTCAGGAGATGGGGCTCCTGTTCCCAGCTCTGCTAGAACCTAGGTTTGTGGCCTTGAATAAGTTATAACAGTTATATATGTAAAATAAGAGGGTTAGGCTCCATGATGGGAAGGGAATAAGCATTTCTATAACATGCCAACCACCGGCCTAAGTGCTTTACAAATATTATCTCACTGGATTCTTACAACACCCTGTGGCATGGGTGTTATTATTATCCACATCTTGTAGTTGAACAAACTGAGGTAAACAGGTTAAGTGACTTGCCCAGGTTCACACAGGTAGTAAGTATCTGAGGTTGGATTTGAACTCAGGTCTTTCTAATTCCAGGCCAGCACTCTAGCCACTGTGTTTGCCTCAAGGCAGGCCATGAGGGAGATGAAGCAGTCCTGGCATTAGAGGGCCTGGCTTTAAACCCCATCTCTGACACTGTCTGTGAGACCTTAGACAAGTCACTTAATCTAGCCTTCCTCTGGGGTGGCCTAGTAGGTACCTTCTAGTTTTGGATCTAGGACACTATTGATTACTAAGGTCTTTTCTACTTCTAGCTTTTTATGGTTCTATGCCCTTTACTCCCCCATAGTATCCATTCTTATAGTAAAGTAGTAATTGAAAAGAGAAATTGAAGAGGAAAAACAGGATGGTTTATAGTATGAGGGGGTTATGAATAAAATGGCCCTCCTTAAGTGCTTTCTGGTATTGGTAACAACTGATCTCATAAAGCAAGAGCAAAATGAAACTTTTTCTTTGGATTAGTTAAAAGATTACGTTCTCTCTTTTTACAAATGATGTTCCATCCATCTTTTCACATCCTTCACTAAACACCTTCTGCCCCAGCTTAATCCTTTACTGAACAGTGTGAATCTAATTGTACTTCCCAGTAACCTTTCCTTAGCAGCCAGAGTCATAGTCGAGGCCCAAGTGCGTTCATTGGTTGGTGACTTAGAAAATGGGACCACTTAGGGGTTAGAACCTACCAGCTCTTATCTTTTGCATAGGCCCATCTGCTTCCTTTACCCACCCACTTCCATCACCAATTTTGAAGCTTTTCCTGGAGGGCCCTTGGAAGAGGAGTGGGTGAGCCCAGCAGTCTGGCTGTGTTCAGATTTGAAGGCTAAGCCCTGGGAAAGGAGGCTCTGCTAATACAGGTGTTGTGCTACCTCTGATCCTGGCCCCGGCAGGAGACTGGTGAGGAAGGAAAGAGAATTGTCAAGGGAAGAAATTAACCAGAAATGTCAGTCAGGCAGTGGAGCGGTACTGGGAAAGTCAATGCTGAATTCCAGATGGAAGGCGAGTGAGGGAAAAGGGGGGGTTGTTGGTAGAGTAAAATGAGAGTATTTGTTTGCAATTCTAATATAATGAATGGACAGATCACAGGCAAAACACATCTAATAGAAATGCGCATAATGGATGTGGTCAAAAGGAGAGAGAGAGATGGAGGCAAATCAAGAGCATACTAAGAAATTCCAAT
The DNA here is from genome assembly GCA_028646575.1 of Pseudocheirus occidentalis. Taxonomy (NCBI): domain Eukaryota; kingdom Metazoa; phylum Chordata; class Mammalia; order Diprotodontia; family Pseudocheiridae; genus Pseudocheirus; species Pseudocheirus occidentalis. Next base: position 431 of record JAQQSW010005543.1, on the reverse strand, counting down.
CTTCTTTATCTTTGGAATGTAAATAGATAGATAGATAGATAGATAGATAGATAGATAGATAGATAGATAGATAGATGGATGGATAAATAGATAGATAGCAAGTGAATAGTGGGGAGACCAGCTTTCTTTATGGGCCATCTTCAAAGGCCAATGGCAACCAAATAGCTTAGAAATAGAACAAAATTCTTCTATTTCCCCTGTTGTTTCTGTTTCTCATACACCTGCTATGGAGGGTAGTAGGCCAACCAGTTCTCCTGGGAACCTGGAGATCTAAATTTCACCCGTGTGTCTGTCACTGTCAAAGAACATCGTTGAAGAAAACTTGTACCTGAGTTTCATTTGCTGCCATGATGATGACTTACATATGGCCTTTAAGATTTATGAAACAGAGGGGCGGGGCCAAGATGGCGGCATAGAAGCAGCAAAGCACC
>JAQQSW010005542.1:0-14163 GCA_028646575.1 Pseudocheirus occidentalis | reverse complement strand
AGAGAGAGAGAGACAGAGAGAGAGAGACAGAGAGAGAGAGAGAGAGACAGAGAGAGAGAGACAGAGAGAGAGAGAGAGATGTGGGAACAGCTGGTTAGAGGAGCAGTCAGAACATACAAAACATTTACTGATTAAGTTTGCCATCTTATACTGGGGTATATGTGGTGCCCTAAAACAATTACAATAGTAACACCAAAGATCACTGATAGCAGATCACCACAACAGATATTATAATAATAATAATAATAATAAAACTGTTTGAAAGCTGCAAGAATTGCCAAAATGTGACAGAGTGACGTGATAGGAGCGCATGATTTTGGAAAAAATGGCACTGATAGACTTGCTTTCCGCAGGGAAGTTTGCCCCAAACCTTCAATTTCTAAAAAACACAGTATCTACAAAGTGCAATGAAATGAAACACAATAAAACAAGGTGTGCCTGTATTTCCTTTCTCTTATAGCCATTTTCCTCCATTTCCTCATCTGTAACTGTCTTCTTAATCCCTCACAGTTAGGCTTCCAATACCACAATTCAATTGGGATCTTCCCAGGGTAACAACTGATGTCTTAAAAGCTAAATCCAGGCACCTTTTTTCAGTCTTTATGCATCTTAGAGTCTATACAGCCTTTGACACAGTTGAGTACCTTCTCCTCCTACACGTTCACTTTTCCTTAGGACATTTTTCTCTCTTGGTTCTCCTCCTCCTTCTCAGACTAACTCCTCCCAGTCTGCTTTATTGGACCATCATTGTCCTATTGACCATTAAATGTAATTATCCCCAAGTCTCTATAACAGCAACAGCCCCCCCCCTTTTTTCCTCTCTACATTCTCTTTCCTAGAAATCTTATAAACTCCCAATGGTTCAATCAATATCTCTATGCATATGACTCTGAAAAGAGTATATACAATCTTTATCTCTTACCTGAAAGCATATTATCAATGGCTGACTGGCTATCCTCACCTGAATGTTCCATAGGCATTTTAAATTCAATCATTCCAGAGTGGCATTCATTATATTTCCCCAATACCAATCCCTCCTACAAACTTTCCCATTTCTGTTGACAAGACCATGATCCTTCCAATCAATCATTTTTGCATCCTTGAAATTATCCATAATTCTTCCTTCTCCTTTATGTTCCATATTAAAACAATAGTCAAGTCCTATTTATTTTACCTGAACACCATCTTTCACATCATTCCCCTTCTCCTCATTCTCTGCCTTCTCTAACTTGGTCTCTTGTCACCTCCAAACAAGACTATGGCCAAAGGAGCATAATAGCCCTCCTTCCTTCCACTCTCTCCCACCTTGATTCAATTCAACAGACATTTACCAAGTTGTCACTGTGCCGTAATATGTGTCCAGGTCCTACTATGGCCTAAATGTTCAAGATACTAAGACAAATGAAAATAGAATATTCCAGTGGATTGTAAACATCTTAAGATCAGAGACTGCTCATTTTTATTTTTGCATCCCCAGTGTTTTGTGCTACATTTGTGTGTATATGCATGTATATGCATGCTTGTAGTATTGTTGCTTTTATTTGGTCGATTAGGTTGTAGCCAACCCTTTGTGACCTCATTTGGAGGTTTTCTTGGCAAAAATAACTGAAGTGATTAAGCCATTTCCTTCTCCAACTCATTTTACAGATGAAGAACTGAGGCAAACAGGTTAAGTGACTTGTCCAGGATCACACAGCTAGTAAGTGTCTAAGGCCAGATTTGAGGGAGAAGAGTCTTCCTGATTCCAAGTCCAGTACTCTATCCACTACACCACCTAGGGGTATGGGTGTGTGTGTGTGTGTGTGTGTGTGTGTGTGTAGATCACATATTTATACACATTTGTAAATATATGTCACTACAAACATGTCTGTCTGTCTGTATACAATGTCCCTAAATGCACGATGCAGTTTTAAACTGTTAAAAACTTGCTGATTTTATACAGAACATTGTGTCTTAGTCCAGTTTTAGCTTTAATAGCTTAAACCTTTGCATATCCTACATAAAAATCACCAAAGGAAAGAATACATGTGAATATATCTATACACACAGATATAGAGATGAGAGAAATAAAGACAGAGAGATCGTGGACATAGTATCAACAGGTATAAATGTTCCAGAATTACTTTTAGAGCTTTAAGTGAAGTCAAATAATAGATTCCGATCTGGACGGAACAGAAAGAATCTCACTCCTTCATTTTATAGACTGGACAATTAGGGATGAGAGAGGCTATGGCCTTCCCGAATCTAGTAAGTGGCAAGGTAAGAATTTTAGAACTGGGAGAGAAAATAGGGATATAGCACAGATCAGTGTGAAAGTGCTGGATTTGGAGTCAGAGGATCTGGGCTTGAATCCTAGCCTGTCTATCCAACTTTATCTGGGTAAGTCGCTTGATTTTTCTTGGCCCCCTAAATCTATGATCTTAAAAGATCATCTAATCTAAAGTTTTCATCCCAAAGATGGGGAAATTGAGGATCCAAAAGGTTGTTATTTGCCCGAGGTTACAAAGAAAGTCAGAGAAAGGGATAGGATTAGAACCCAAGCCTCATGATTCACTCTATTCAGCCCATTATGCAGCCCCCAACTTTGGAGATTCACCATTTGATAGAATCAAATGCTTATTTAAATCAATATGCCCCAAGAGTGGAGTCTCTTGGCAGCCCACTTGATTGGCCTATCCCCCTCCACTTGCACTCCCACCTTGTTGTCATCAACAAGATGCCAGCAACTGGCTTACTGTCTACTTTGAAGTCCAAGTCATCACACTAGCATTCCAGCTGGAATTTCAGTGCTGGTGAGGACAGCATGGAGGCAGCTGGTGGTGCAGTGGATAGAATATAGGGCCTGAAGTCAGAAACACTCCTCTTCTCAAGTTCAAATTCAGTCTCAGATACTTACTAGCTTTGCGACCCTGGACAAGTCACTTTATCCTGTTTGCCTCAGTTTATCCTCTATAAATGAACTGGAGAAGGAAATGGCAAACCACTCACTCTAGTATTTTTGCCCAAAAAAACCCTAAATGAGTCATGAAGCGTTGGACACAACTAAAAAATGACTGAACAACAATTGAAGACAAGATACACACATTCTCAATTCCAAAGTCAACCTGCTTGGCTACCTGGGACAGAGAATTAATGAACTGAAAAATCAATTGATGAAAAAGCATTTATTAACTATTTGCTAAGAACTGTGCTAAGAACTGGGAATACCCACACTAAAGCAAAGGCAGTCCCTGCCCCAAAGGAACATTCTAATGGTGAAAGGTGTGGCTAGAGAGGAGCCCTTTGAGCCATAGGGTAATTGGATGGTGAATTGAGGCAGACTGACACAGCTCATCTAGGAACAGTGCCAGGGTTGATTTAATATTTTTCACTGCCCCAAAACTGGAGAGAACATTGGTTAAGAGTCTGTGGAGGGCATGGTCAGAGAGTAATAGTCTTTCTTGAAATAGTGGTTTAGGAAAAACAATCTTTGATCAAAAGAATAGGGCCTCAGGATAAAAGTTCCTCCATGGTATGGTCTCTGCTGTGTACTGCCAGGCAACTGGCAAAGATATTTTGAAGAAGGTGGTGGAAGAACAGGGAGAATACAAGATCTTAAATGCTAAACCAGTCCAGGAAATCATTTTTAAATAACATTAGGACTGTAATTTAATGCTTTTTATCTTTTCTCTGATTCAGGAAACAAAGATGTATCTGATGTTCATTGACTCATTGGCCTTACGATTTATCTCGGTAAACTTGGCTTAGCACCAAATAAAACTAGAGTGTGGTTGCACTCAATTGTCACTTAAAATCAGGAAAGAGGTCCTTTTCAGGAGAGGCTGGTCTTTAGCCTGCAAAGAGTGGTGACCTTTGAGCTGTTCCAGACACCCAACATTAGCTCTATAAATATTAATTGCCCAGAGGTTTGGAAAGCATTGATAAGGGGACATTTCCCTGAAGGGCAGGTTTGTTGAACTAATCTTGTTGCTAAAGAGTCATCACTCTGAATTTTTAAGTGGCTAAGAAAATCTAAAAATACAATTTCACCCGGTCAAATATTTGTCAAGCTGGTTGGGACCTTAGAGATTCAGCCCAACTCTATCATTTCAGTTAGATTAATTGTAGATAAGGATCAGCTTTTAAATATTTTAATAAATCATTTTATTGAGTTACCTCATGGTCCTTTAATATGAATTCCAAAAATGTATTCCTATATCTAAGTGCTTTTGCCCACTGAAAATGTAACTTGGATGTCTCACCTATGACCCCTTCTGGCTGTGTGACCCAGGGCAAGTCACTTAACCTCTCACTGCCCCTCCAGGAAACCTTAAGACTATGAGCTGCAGAGAGACTGTTGATCTGCATTGGCAAAGAGAGATTCCTTATTAAGAATTCCTCAATCCAATGAAATCATAAGTCTAGTCCAAAATAAATGCTATGTACCCAAACAGGGTGGCATAGCTTCATGCCTACCAGACTAGGAATTAGATTATCTTGATTACTCTACTATCATTAAAGCTTACTAGCTATGTGACCATGGGCCAGTCCCTTCCATTGGAGGCCTCAGTTTCTTTATATATAAAATGAGGGAGCTGGACTGGATGATTTCCAAATTCCCTCTCAGATATAAAATCACGATTCTAATTTAATCTATGATTATTAAATATAGTGGCAAGATTTCAAAGACAGTAATCAGCCCTACAATTCATGCTATATTGCTCTAAGGATGAAAGAAATTGGTATTCACTTAGTCTTTAAGAAATTTATAGATAACTAAGTAAGTAGCTTAGTAGTTTGAGTCTTGGGAAAAACACTCCACTCCCATGTATTTTCTCAGCATTTGGTGCTTTCCTTGGGCAGATACCATTCTATTTCTATTGATTTCATGAACAAACTCTTATATGTGAAAAGAGAATAGCTAAATTTCATAATGTAACAGCGCAAGCAGCTAGGTAGCACAGTGCATAGAGAGCTGGGCCTAGAGGCAGGAAGACAAGTTCGAATCCAGCCTCGGACACTTGTTATCTGCATGACCCAGTACAAAAACCTAATTGCTTCAATTTCCTTATTTTAAAATTGGGGTGATAATAATAGCTCCTAATTCCCAGGATTATTGTAAAGATCAACTAAGTTAATAGTTATACATTTTAATACAGTGCCTGACACATAGCAAACTCTGCATAAATGTTAGCTATTATTAACTACAACCAAAAGATTTATTACAAAGCTAAATCAGACAACACATGTTCCTCTTCACAATGTTCAGGTCTACATATCCGTTACATGGACGATTCCATCAGCCTCCTAATTGTTATCCTCTCTCACCATCTTCCACACAAATGCCAAATTGATACTCTTAAAGCAAAGGTCTGACAATGTCACTTCCCTGTTCAAAAAGCTTTAGTGGCAATTTGCCTCTAGGATAAAATTTGTACTTTTGTGTTGGGCATTTAAAGTCCTTCACAATCTGAATCCAGTCTATATATTTCTAGGTTGATTATACATTACTATCCAAGATAGATAGATGGATAGATAGATCGATGATAGATAGATAGATAATAGATAGATAGATGGATATATAGATAGATAGATAATAGATAGATGGATATATAGATAGATAGATAGAAGACAGATAGATAGATAGATGATAGATAGATAGATAGATGATAGATTGATAGATAGATAGACAGATAGATAGATGACAGATAGATAGATGATAGATAGATAGATAGATGACAGATAGATAGATAGATAATAGATAGATAGATGACAGATAGATAGATAGATAGATAGATAGATAGATAGATAGATAGATAGATAGATAGATGATAGATAGATAAAGATAGATAGGTAGATAGATAGATAGATATGCTCCATTCAAACTGACTTACCCAATGTATCTCATACATGCCACTCCATCTCCTGTTTCTGTGTACAGGTTGTCCCTCATACCCATAATACACTCCCTTTCCTCCTCCACTTCTTGGAGACTCTAAGTCAGAGGTAGAGAACCTGAGGCCTAAAGGCAACATGTGGCCCTCTAGGTCCTTGGTTGAGGCCTTTCAACTGAATCTGATGGGGATGAGATCTGAACCCCTAAAAGGAAAAGACCATGTCTTTGGGATCTGGATCCCAAAAAAGGAAAAGCCCTGGACCTTCCCTTGTGGTGCAGATCTTCCCAAGTTTTAACAGATCAAATCCTTTTATTAAAGGGATTTGTTCTGTGAAGTCTGGATTCAGTAAAAGGACTGTAATTGAGGACCTTGAGGGTTACATGCGGCCTCAAGGCCATAGGTTCCCCATGCCTGCCCTAGCTCGTTTCAAGGCTTACTTTATAGGCTACTTCTGATCAAAGTGCTTTCCAATTCCTACAATTAATGTTTTCTTGCTAAAAGTACTTTGTACTTACTTTGTTTATAGTTCATATTTCCTTTTTATATGACTCCCCCCTCAATATAATTTAGGTTCTTTGAGGATCTTTGTATTCCCAATACCTAGCACTGTGCCTGGCACATATATTAAATGCTTAATAAATGTTATATTGAATGGAATTGAATGACAGAATCATATGACTTTCACAGTACAGGTGGAAAGTGCCTCAGGTACTACCTACCCCAACCTTTACTTAACATACCTCTCTATTTCATGCCCAGAAAATGATTTATCAGTGTTTGCCAGGAAGCCCCCATTTAGGGGAAAGCCACCACCTCCTTAATCTGTCCATTCCATTTTTAGATACCTACAATTTGTAGAAAATTTGTGATTTCAAGCCTACATCTACATCGCTATAATCCATACCCTTTTTCCTCATTCTGTTCTTGGAGGTCAAGCAGATTAAGTATAATCTCTTCAAACACTTAAATAAAGTCTCCACAAAGCCTTCTCTTCTCCAAACTAAATATCCCTAGTTCTTTACACTTATCCTCATACACAGGTCCTCCAGTCCTCTCAGTTCCTCCTCCCCCCCAACCCTTCTTCTCCACTTCTGCCCACATGGAGAACCAGACCCTTACATGTGGGTGCTTTTCCAAAGGAATATAAATTTTGATCACTTATACTCTGCATGATATCTTAGATTTTTTCCCTCTACTTATGTATTCTATCATTACTTCTTTTGAAAAACTGAGACAATTAACTCTTGTCTCATGTTGGTTTCATTTATATTTTTCCGAAATATAGCTCTGGTAAAGGAGGCTTTGATAAAACCCATTGGGATTCAAATGGAGCTACTTGACTATGCCTTTAAACCCAAATCACCAGGCTGTCATTGATTGGCCAATAATAGATCCCAGCCCAAGTTTCTCACTTGCTTGTTGTTTGGATTTTGATGGTTTAGAATGAGTGTAAATAAAAATTGTTTCTGTTCTGACCAGAAACTTAAAGGTCTTCCCCTTCCAGACAGATTCTTTTGTAAAGGAATTTGCCTCAATTATTGCCTAGCCTTTAATCACTGAATAAGTGTCATCTCAGACAAACTTAGACCCGGGAAAGACCTTAGTTTAAAAAGACAAAGTTGTCCCACTTCATCCTGGGCCATCACCAGTTGTCCTGACCTGTGTCTTGCCACTGGACTCTAGAGGAGAGAATGAGGCTGATAACTTTGCATAACTCTGCCTCATTTAAATCCAAGTCATCGGTCCTCTTCAAGAATGAAGGATAAACAACAACAATTCAGTCTTTTCACCATCTTGGGCACCCTCTTCTGGTCATGCTCTAGATGTCTATGTGTTTCCTAAAAAACACTGCCCAGAAAATATGGTACTCAAGATGTAACTTGGCCAAAGAAGGATACTATGGAACTATTATCTCCTTTTTCTAGACATTAAACCTCTCTAAATACAATCTAGAATAGATTTGGGTTTTGTTGTGGTGAGGGAGGAGTTTCGTAGGGGGGAAGGCAAGGCAATTGGGGTTAAGTGACTTACCCAAGGTCACACAGCTAGTAAGTTATCAAGTGTCTGAGGCTGGATTTGAACTCAGGTCCTCCTGACTTAGGAACTGTTGCTCTGTTCACTGTGCCACCTAGCTGCCCCTGGATTCAGTGTTTTATAAAATTGCTATTTTATGTTGTTGACACATGCTGAACATATATAACACTAAAACCCCCGTGTCTTTTTCACAGTAAGCATTGTTCGTAATTTTCTCAGTCTTGTACTTGTGGAATTTATTTTGTGAACCAAAGTGTAGACCTTCATGGGTTTTTTTTCACAATAAATTTCATCTTATTTCATTCAGTTCATCATTGTAGCCTCTTGGAATCTTTTAAGATCTGGATTTATTCATCTCTTTTATTGACTTTTCCCCCAAAGCTTCATGCATCCGCAAATTTGGCAAACATATAATCTATCCTTCATCCAAGTCTTTGGTAGAACTGTGATACAGAACACAGAGTCAAGAACAGATTCTTGAGGCACCCCATTAAAGACCTCTATTCAAGTTGATATTAACTTATTGAGTCCAGTCATTACTAACTCTAAATCCATCAAACTATAGCATCGCTAACTCTACTAGTATCTAGCACACATACATATGTGTATATGTACATATTTATATATGTATGCATATATATGTGTGTGTATGGATATCTGTAGAGTCAAACCTAAGGGCAGATAGGTAGTGCAGTGGATAGAGTACCAGGCCTGAAATCTGGAAGACACATCTTACTGAGTTCAAATCTGGCCTCAGATGAGCTGTGTGAACCCGGGCAGGTCATTTAACCATGTTAGCCTTGGTTCCTCATCTGTTAAATGAGCTGGAAAAGGAAATGGCAAACTACTCCTCCATCTTTGCAAAAATAAAAGCCCAAATGGGATCATGAAGAGTCAGATATATACTGAACATATGACTGTGAGAGTTGGACAAGGAAACCTAAGTACTTCAGAATCGATGCTTTTGAATTGTGGTGCTAGAGAAGACTTTTGAGAGTTCCTTGGACAGAAAGGAGATCAAATCAATACTGAAAGAAATTAACTCTGACTGTTCATTGGAAGAACAAATACTGATGATGAAGCTTAAATACTCTGGCCACATAATGAAAAGACAAAACTCATAAGAAACAATTCTGATCCTGGGAAAGATTGAAGATAAAAGAAGAAGGATTTGGCAGAGGATGCGATGGATAGATACTGTTATGGAAGCAACTGTTATGGAATCAGCTTGAGCAACTTCTGGAGATAGTGAAGAATAAAGGAATCTGGTATGCTGTCATCCACAGGGTCACAAAGAGTCAGCAACAAATGCACAAATGAACAACTAGACAACATATGTATCAATATGGATAGTTAATGCATGTATGCAACATGTATGTTATCACACTTATGTAATACATATGTATTGTGTGTGTTGTATATGTCTGTGCATTTATATATAAATATTTATTTACATACATGTGTGAAATATATACAAATCTCAATATACACACATACATGCATACTTATGCCTTATCCATAAGCATAGAATAAGAGATGTAGTCTATGTGTTTTTTCTACTTCTAGTCTTCATGATGACTGACTCAGAAAGCTCAGAATTACTAGACTCTGACACTTAAAAGAGTACAATTTTCACTGTACTATGATTATTAAGAACCCACAAATTCTTTCAGTCATAGCCAATTTTGTGGGCTTGTACAGGCCTAAGTCCTTGACCTTTAAATGTCACTGAAGTTCTTATAATACTTCCTTTGATTAATTTGGAGTCATAGTACCAAGTCTTTGTTCAAATTAGTATCAAATGAGGTAATGGATATGAAAACTCTCTGTAAATTGCTAATGTTTATTTAACTGTAAAGTAGAATAATTATTTTATCATTATTAATAATCACTCTTGACTAGAAAAGGGGAAAAGCAAATAGTGATTTTACAATTTTAAAATAATGTGGACTTGAGCAATATAATAAGGAAAGTCATTTTCAATGAAGAAATGGATGAAGGTTTCAAGTTTCCATTCTTTCCTTCCTTTCTTTTCTCTTTCTTTCCTTTCTTCTTCCTTCCTTTTTTTTACATCTTCCTTCTTTTCTTTCTTTCTTTTCTTTCCTTTTTCCTTATTTCTCATGGGAGGGGCAGTGTGTAGAGAGGGAGAGACAGAGACAGAGAAATTTTGTTTCTGTAAATTGATCTTCCTCTTCTTGAAGGGAGACTAAAAAAAAAAAAAAATCCCTGTTCTATTGATAAGGAAACTAAGACCCATAAAGTAGAAGTGAGGACTCAAGGACACACACACAGCAAGTAAAAGAGTCAGGATTTAAGTCTGGTTCTGAGCTATCCTTGTTTTTTCAAACTGCTGCTGCTGCTGCTCATTCTACATAATGGTTTGAGGTTTACAAAGAAAATGGCACTGGTCAGTGGTCCCTAAGAAAATTGTACAATGGAATTGGCTAAATGTGAATGAAGCACAATTCTGATGGGGAAAGGACACTTCATTTATACCCAGTACCATAAACCAGGGGTAAGAAACTTCCAGCTGCCCTGCTGCTTAATTTCATACATGTCCTGTCAGGTACCACATGATATGACTTTCAAGTACAGCTTCAGGCAGTCTGGAATGAAGGCAGCCCTAATCTCTCAAAGCACACAGATAACATAATTGAGGCAGCTTCTGAAAGTCGAAAAGGACTTTCTGCCCTAACTACTAAATTGATGATATTTCTAAAATTCCAGAGCAAAATTCTGAAGTCTAAATAATTTCTTGATACACCTGTACACCATTAGGAAAATAAACGTGTATAATATTCATACGTATATGTATAGTACAAATACCTTTAAGTTTGAAAAAAAGTAGATAACCAATTGCAATGCAGAAAGACAAAATTATAATAGTGATCTTTTTGTTCACATTCCAAGAAAATAGCAGAATATTACAAAAGTCATTTATTTTGACCAAAAAGCTTACTTTAGGACCTGATTACTCACATTCTCCTCTTTTCTCTCTGCCCTCCTCTCTGTCTCTCTGTCTCTATCTCTCCTCCTTCTCTCCCTGTCTCTGTCTCTCTCTCTGTTTCTGTCCCTCTGTCTCTGTCTCTCTCTGTATCTCTCTCTCTCTGTCTCTCTCTGTTTTTTTCTGTCTCTGTCTCTCTCTCTCTCTCACCTCTGGTTTCCTCCTCCCTCTCTCTGTTTACTTCTCCCTCTCATCCTTCTGCTTGTCTCACTTTGGTTCTCTCTGTATTTATTCTCTTTTTATTTCTGTTTCATTGTTTCATCTCTTCCCCTAAATCTCTACATTTAATGGGAAAAGTCCCTGATTAAAAATCAGAAAAACTTGTTTCCCATTCTACTTCCACAACTAACTAACTTGACCCTGGTCAAGTCCTTTTACCTCTCAAAACTAAACTTCACTTCCCTCATCTGTAAAATGAAGAGTTAAGATTAGATAAGTTTTGAGTTTCTGTCCTGCTACATAGTTCTGTGATTTTGACTAAATAATTTCTAAGGCTCCATGTAAATCTAAGTGTGTTGTCCTAGTAGCTGATGACTCTTCTTCCTCTCCAGTTTTCTTTTTCCTTTCACTTTTAAAACTGGCCAAAATGTGGAATGAAGTATATTTTTTTATTTCTTCTATATTGAATAGAGATTATATTCTCTGATCTTAATATTAAAAAATAAAAACTAGAGTATATTGGCTTTATTTCCTGGCATATGATTTGTTCTTCCAGTGAGTGGCCCTTTATATCAAAAAAAAAGTTTTCCTTATCCTATTCGTAAGTTTTCAGAGTTATCATTCAGTAAAATATTGTCAACAATAAAATGCTTGGTACTTTATTAAATTCTAAGATCTCCTTGATCTACCATGGTCTCTATGTCTCCCTAGAGAAAATAATGATGAAAATCTGGCCCACTATTAGAAATGCTAACCATTATATTCATCTCAGACAGATTTCTCCAAACTCCACAGTCAAAGCAGATGTGTATCTGGGCAATGAGAATGATAGTAGCAATTGAATTAAAAATAAAAGAGTAATAAGTGAGCTGTATCATTGTTCTCAGGGGCTAGCCTGCAGTTTACTGCTACACAATGAGTTCTATCTCAAAGGATAGGTAGAGGACAATTAGTGTGTCTTTATTCCTTCAACAATATCCTTTAACTTGTTTACTGACCTCGAACATTGATATCATTATTGACGTTTAAATTCACCATCAACAGCCTTGACATTTGTGAACTGGAGAGAGAGACACAGAGAGACTGAGAGACAGAAACAGAGAGGGACAGACAAATGGAGAGAGACAGAGAGAACACTACAAGTTTGAAAATACCTCATGTATTGGCCACTGTAGGTTACATCTCTAAAGTTGCATAGCTGGCTCAGAATTCAGCTATGTTACCAACTCAAGGAAGGAAAAACACTATTTAATGTTCATTTTTTAAAAAAAAAGTGAAGGCAGCACAAAAGGGACAATTGTGCCAACTCGGTATTCAAGAAATTATTCATTATTATCATTACTTATTGTTATTATCATTATCATATTATCATTATCACTTTTATTATTTCCATGGGCTAGTTAATGTTATTGCTCAGATTTGCCCTAGGAATACCATATCTCATGGCATGAGATGTTTGGCAATATTTCTTTTTGTTGGCAGAACTTATTTTAAGGAAATGAGATTCACTAATAGACCATATTAATTTAGACATAGTAGACTGGATTCCATACTTAATCTAGAAAGGCAGCAAGATGTTACAGAGAGCATGATGTGAGGATTACAAAGGCAGTGGAGATACGAGGAGGCTAATAGGTAGAACAAAGGCAGGTTCTATGACATCCTGTTAAGAATTGTCTCCATGCTCGCACTTTTATGCAGGTCTTCTTTAACATTTTTCCCCTGATTTTTCAGGTGTGCACAGTGCATATGCTTTGCGTCCAGTGAAGTTGTGAGATGCAACAAGGGCAAGTGCTGCCAGAAACATCTTGAATTCATTACCAGTTGATTTTGAACTTGTTTTTGGTTGTTGCACATTCAGAAACCTTTTACTGATGCCAAATTTTTCATGGCCCACAATTTAACAAGTGCTGCTAGAGCATGAATGACATGACAAGTGGCTCATTGTACTGGTCTTCTCTTCAGACTTAGCATAATGTAATCAAAATATTCATACAGATGTGATTTCATCATTTACCCCAAAGCTGTAGATGCATCCTCTCTATGCCTGTTCATCCTATGGAAATCTTGCCAATGTCTTCCTATAAATTCAGCATAGAGATTCAGTTCATCAGGTTGGCAATCTTCCTTGAGTTCTCTTTATATCACAAGGATATCAATGGAGCATGCAGATTTTATGAGAGTTATCATTCAGTCTAACCACATTATCTAGCTTATTTTTTTTCTGATCTTACATTTATTTGATGAAATCTTTACACAGCTTCTTTGTAATGCCTTATTTACACATGTTGCAATCTGTTTACACTCATCATACAGCATTCTGTTACCCTTTGGGTTATAGTCAACCTCAGTTCTTCATAGAATTCCACAATTTACCAGAACTATAAAATAGAGATTTTTTTCAAGGACTTCCAATTAATTTATACTATCTGTTTTTTCACTGATAGGTGGTTCAAGAACTACCATTACCAACTGATTAGTGAATTTGCATGCATCCCAAATGAATATATGAGTGGGATGAATAAATGCCTACTTAGAAAAAATAATTCAGTCTAAAATATTTTTTTTCATTTATGAATTACTTTGTAGTTTAAAGAGGACTCACAGATAAGCCAATGCTTCATTTTCCATGAGTTATATTCCTTGGACTTGGACTTCACTATCACCATGTTTCCAGAAAACTTCTTCACTACTAAATTTATCTTCTTGCAAAATTGCGTGAGATACTCACAAGTCTTTAGGACCTTCAGTAGCCTCTGCCCCTTTGGGAACCTGGAGGATAAAGGAAAGGGACTCTTATCAAGGCATCTGCTTAAAGAGAGTTCACAACCCAATCAACTCTTCATTTCCCACTTCAGCTCTTCTTTGACTGGATTTTACCATGCCTTGATGCCAAGTACTTTCTCCCTACCAACAACTACTCAACAACTCCTACCAACAACTTCCTCCCTACCAACAACTGCATTGTCTTTCTTTTTCTTATTTACATCCCCAGTTCTTAGTACAGTACTTTGTGCATAGTAGGTACTTATTAAATATTTAATTAATATTGACTGTATAATTTCACTAGGAATATCAAATTGCGGTAGG
>JAQQSW010005541.1:0-14163 GCA_028646575.1 Pseudocheirus occidentalis | reverse complement strand
AAATAAAAACTTTGTTTACTTTGGCTAAAAAAAAAAAAGAATCATCAGCACAGAGATGGGAGGAAAATGAGAGAAGAGAATATCTAAGAGAGAGTGATCAGTAGTGTCAAAGGCCTCAGGGAAATCAAAGAAAATGAGGAGACTGAGAAAAGGCCAGTGGATTTGGCAAGTAAGAGGCCATTAGTAACTTTGGAGAGAGCAGGTCTGGTGGAAAAATAGGGTTGGAAGCCAGATTGTAAGGAGTTAAGAAGCGAGTGAAAGAAGACAAAGTGGAGGTACCCAGTGTAGATGGCGTTTTCCAGGAGTTCAGCTACAAAGTGCAGAAGAGATAGGGAATGATGATGGGAAAAGAAGGATCAAGTGAGGGTTTTTGTTTTTTTTTAGGATGGGAAGAGACATGGATATGCTTGTGGGCAGTAGGAATATGAGGCAGTAGAGAAGGGGTCTGAAAATAAGTGAAAGCATGGGGATGACAGAAAGGTATAAATCTATTGGAAGAGGTAGCATGGAATGAGATTGTTTAAGTAGAGGGATTAGCCTTGGTAAGGTGTAAGGCCACTTGATCATGTTAGACTGGTAAAGGAGGAGAAAGTGAGACAGAATGCACATAGATAAGGAGAAAGTTCATGGTATGTGGCATCATTTTTTTCTGTGAAATATGAGGCAAAATTTTCAGCTGAAAGTAGGAGGAAGGGGAGCCATGGGAGGTTTGAGGAAGGATGAAAAGGTCTGGAAAAGCCGCTGTGAAGGACACTGAATTGATGAGAGAGTCAAAGCAGGACTGACTAACAGCAATGAGGGCAAACACAAACTTGTTAGGCAGCTATGTGGCTTAGTAGATAAAATGCTGGGTCTGAAGTCAGGAATACCTGAGTTCAAATACAGCCACAGACACTAGCTATGTGACCCTGGGCAAGTCACTTAACCTCTTTGCTTTGATCCACTGGAAAAGGAAATTACTTCAGTATTTTTGCCAAGAAAATCCCATAAAGGGTTATAAAGAGTCAGACATAACTGAACAACTGAACAATGTAAACTTGTAGTGAACCCAGTCAAAATATTTGCAAGCTTTTCTCCACCTTCATTCAGCCACATGTGTAAGAAAGAAAACATTAAATGGTGAAACTGATCCAAGGCTGAGGCTTGGCTGGGCATAACTGGCAATATAAGGGAGCCAAGGATTGAAGAGAGGAGGACAGTGCAGAGCTGAATTAGTTCACCAAGGAGTTGAGATGCAGAGAAGAGTGTTTAGTACAGGGGAGAGACTGGGAGAGGATTGAGATGTCAAGAGACTAGAGGTCATAATACAGAGAGAGTTAAGTAAAGGAAGGCAAAAGAAGATGTGAAAAATGATTAGATATGGGATTTTCAGAATTCTCAGTCATAGAGTTGGTACGTTTTGTGGGTGATCGTAAAAATGAGGGTATCACCATCTTTGTGGATAAGGTTGGGTGGAAGAGGAGCTCATAAGATGTGAGTATGTTGAGGAACTGAGCAGTTAGGGTACTTGAGGGAGAATCAATATGAATGTTGAATTCCACCTGGTATCAGGGTAGGAAGTTGAAGATGAGACTATTTTAAACCAAGAATAAAACTTACCGAGTAAGGAAGGGGAGTGAATGAGGAGTTGGGGGACAGGGACGATCTGTAGACAGTAGTTATCAGGATTTTGTTTGATAAATATTAATAAAAATGATAAATATAAATATATAAATATCTGTTTGGTAGATTTCAATAGCATGAACCTTAAAGGAAGAGAATTTACTGAGTGATGGAGGAAGAGGGAGAATCTGGAAGTAACAACAGGGAGTAAGGAATAATCCAACTCCTCTGCCTCAGCCAGTGAGAAGAACGAGTGAAAGTGCTGCCAATGCTGGAAAGGGTGGCCAGGGAGACTCTATAGGGGAAAGCCAAGTTTCAGTAAGACCTAGTAGATGGAGTGGGTAAGGAAAAGATTTAAGATGAAAAAAAGTTTGCTGCTTATGAAATATGCATTCCAGAGAGCAGAGTGAAAGGCTGGATGGAGTTAGAATGAAACTTTAGGGCTGTAGAGGATATAGAACAGGGTTTGGCAGTAACTTCTCATAAGATTTCCAGGGCAATGGCTTACTGATGTTATCTGGATCTGAAGTATATGAGGGATATAAAATGTAACCCGTGTAAAGTGGTTCATGTCTTTCATTCCTATAGGGTTATGAAATCTCTGGGACAAATGCACATATACATACAGCTAAATAGCAAAAATTGCTGTCACTTTATTTATTCTGCTACCAACAGAAAACTCACAATCAATATACACATATCAACTCTTCTATGACTTAGTAGATAAATACTAGGGAGCTGTTGGAGGCATGTAGAGATGAAGCAATCAGTACTAACCATTGCTTTTATATTGGATAAAGTTTAAACAAATAAATGCCAAGGCTAACTTTTAAAGGGAAAAAGGTAATGAAATATAGCTTGAAGAACACAAGTACCTTGAGGTGGGGAGCACTGGGGGAAAAGGAGCAGTACCACAATGCCTCCTCCAAATCTCATAATATATATTTTTAAGTAAAAAAGAAGGTTTTTAAAAAATAAAAAGGAATAG
This sequence comes from Pseudocheirus occidentalis, assembly GCA_028646575.1. Lineage (NCBI taxonomy): Eukaryota > Metazoa > Chordata > Mammalia > Diprotodontia > Pseudocheiridae > Pseudocheirus > Pseudocheirus occidentalis. Next base: position 11,573 of record JAQQSW010005541.1, on the reverse strand, counting down.
ATCATTTTAGAATCAGTAATGAGAACAAAAACATAACCATTTTAGCTAGGCAAAACTAATTAAACAAACAATAAATAGTCTTAAAATCACTGATTCATTAAAAAGCATGGTATGCCTAAACTGCAAACCACTCTGTAGAACCATAACATGCCAGGAGACTCAACTTGTAGGCTTTCTTCTGATCTTTAGGTCTATCCTATTTATGAAATTTTAAAGAAAAACAAGCTGTCACATCCTTTTTATACTGAATTTTCATTCACTTAGTTAAATAGCAAAAAGAATACACATAAATTTAAAAAATATTATGAAATGTAATTTTATATAATATATAACATTATATAATATATATAATAATATATAATTATAAAATGTAATTTCAATGTAATCTGCACTTACAGTAAACATAAAGATCAGTCTAATTTTAGTATTAATATTTTAAATTGAGAATTTAGGGGCAGCTAGTGGAACAGTGAATAGAGCACCAGCCCTGGAGTCAGGAGGACCTGAGTTCAAATCTAGTCTCAGACACTTAACACTTACTAGCTATGTGACCTTGGGCAAGTCACTTACCCCCAATTGCTCTGCCTTCCCCCCTCCAAAGACAAAAAAAAAATTTAACACCAAAAAACCTTTTGAAGAATTAAAAATCTTAAAGAACACATAATAATTAAATTTATTTCAAATACTAATTTCTAAATTAGTAACATAAAATTTAAGGAAAAAAAGCTCCAATAAAAATCTATACAATTTGTGTTGGAGCTATTTAAATAAGTATAAAAAAGTGATTAAGATAGATCTCAGGTTTTTTCTGACCCTTAATAAGGAAAATGTAAACAACTGTTGTTGGCTTTTGCAGGAAAATGGAAAAATAAAAGGATGCTGCCTGTCATTAAAAAAAATTAAGTTTAAATTCAATTTAAATTTAGCAAAATTCAATTTACTTTACTACATTTGGTTTTCTTTTCATGTGGCATTTCTGACTATAAAAACTTAAATTATGTGCTTTAGTTTAAGAAAATGACATAACTAATATTAAAATAACAATAAATTCAGATATACTTTCCTCTGCATTTCACACATAAGAAAAACTTTTTTTAAAAGCAACTATTGATGATAAAACAAGGTATTACTGGGAAACTCACTTTACATAGTTTGAAGCTGGTAAACTTTTGGACCTTTTTTCAAGAGGTACCCTTGCTCATTCAGTGAACTGATAAAATTTTCAAAATCAGCAATCTGGAAGAGAAAAGAAAATTCTGGGTAAGCAAAATGTAAAACAAACTAAAATTCTTACATTAATTATGTGTAACTATCTGTTCAGACCTATGATTTCATTGGTATAGGTAACTATAGTAGTGAAGAAACTCTTTCTACCAATGCAGGCTGCACAGGGATGCCATTTGCTATTTCTAGTCTTAAATAGTTGCCTGAGTCACTGAGAGGTTAAGTGATGTGCATAATTTGTTTTAATGAGCACTTTGGCTTACTTCTGTACTACAGTGTGATGTAGTGCTTAATGCAAATGGAGCTGGAGTCAGAGGTACTATAGTGTAAAATTTACTAGCTGTGTGACCCCTGAGCTAGTCAGGCACCTTCTCAGAATCTCAGTTTGCTCACTAGTGAAATGAGGATAACACCTACAGTGCATCTACCTTTGCTTAGTGTGAAACTGAAGTGAAACATATATAAAATGTTTTGTAAACTTTAAAGGTGATTGATAAATATATTATTATTATTATGTAAAATAGCTTAAAGCTAAGAAGCAATGGAAAGAGAGCCAGCCTGAGAGTCTTAAAGACCTGTATGCAAACACTACCTTTGACTCTTACTTGCTATATGACCAGCATATTAGTACCCCACCCAGTTTTTAGGACTATAAATTCCAGAGAAGGTGCCAATATACACTGGTAGAGCTTCCTCACTGGGAGTTCCCTTTGCTAATGAAATAGGTTCTTCCTATTCCTCACCCCCACCAAAAACACTGTATAAAAAATATTACCTGGATGTTTAGTTCTTTAGAAATCTGTCGAAGTTGTTGATATTGAAATAAATTATTATAGGTTCTTTCTGCAATGGTGTTGAGAGCAGAAATGAACCTTTTTGCTGCTGACCTTTTGCTCATTCCAGAACCATGTTGAGAACGCTCAAAATCCAGATTCCCAAACTCATCTGAGTAAGTTCCTAGCATACTAAAACAAAAAAGATTTGGCAAATATGGTAGGGATAAAAAGAAATTTGTCATAAACCTTTAGACTGCAAAAGACCACATCTTTAAAGCATTCCTTCTCTTTTATTCTCTGTGTTAAAAAAAAAGTTTTAATGACCCAGTTTTTGGGGGACAACTTATTGCTATTCATCCTTTCCCTCCACCCCTCACCCCCCAACTGAATAAAAAATAATAACAAAAAATAAAATTATTGTAACAAAAGGTCAAGAATATCAAGAGAAATAATGAAAACGTGGGAAGAAAAGGAGTTTGGCAGTACCAGATCTCTATACTACAAAACCTTAATCATCAAAAACAATTTTGATACTGGTTAAGATATAGACTGCCTACTGGAATGGATTATATACACAAACATACAGAAGAAAACAAATATAGTTGCCTAGTCTTTGATAAACCCAAAGACCCCAGCTAGTGGGGTAAGAATTCATTCTCTGAGAAAAAATGCTAGGAAAACTGGAGAACTAGAAAACAGTAAGGCAAAAAAATACACTTTGACCCTAGATACTAGTACTAGCCCGAACAAGAAAAGAGGAAGGGTTCTATATATACAAAATATTTATAGAAGCTCTTTTTGTAGAGACAAAGAACTAGAAACTCAAGGGGTAACAATAAATTAAGGAATGGCTGAACAGATTGTCATTTACGAATGTAATACTATTGTGTTTTAAGAAATGATGGAGGGAGGTATGTTTTCAGAGAAATTGGGAAGACTTATATGAATTAGTACAGAGTAGAGTGAGCAGAACCAGAACAATAATTTATACAACAATAACATTGTAAAGACAACTTGGAAAGATTTAGGAACTCTGATCAATGGAATAATGAATTAAGATTCCAGAGTACCAATGATGGAGCATGCTGTCCACTGGTAGGCACCTGACAGAGTGACAGACTTAAGAGGTGCTAAATGAGACATATATTTTTGGACATGACCAGCCATCTCATTATTTCCTACTCAGCTGCACTCCTCTGGACTTCTCTAGCATATGTCAAGAGTCCATTCATTCTGCAAGATCACTTCAGCCCTGGAACTTGTACCTTATTAGTACTCTCTGCCACTGGGATCCCTCTCTATCCTGAACTTCCATTTAAGGAGGGAGCTAAGGTTATCCATATCTTTGTTTTCCACTTGGCTTCACTCTTCTGGATTACATCTTGCCCTAATGCTGGGCACCTTCTCTCCACCTCTGGTTTTTTTGGTATGCTGTCTTCCCCCATTAGATTGTAAGCTCCTTGAGGACAGGGTGTCTTTTATTTTTCTTTGTCTCACCAGTACTTAGCACGCTTTTAATATATGTTTATTGATTGACAATATAATTGACATGGATAGTTTAGAAATCTTTTGCTTGACTTATGCATATTTTTTTACCAGAGGTCAACAGGGAGGAGAGAAAATACATTTTTGTCAATTGAAAACAATTATTAAAAAAAAAAATCGATCCTTGAGTGCTTTTGAAATTGTCATCTCCAGCATGGAACTCTTTACTATCCATTTGTTCTTCCTAACCTAATTTCTTCAGAGACACTACCACTTAAATGACATAGCACACTGGATATTGAAGAAGTAGAATCCAAATTCCAGACTTGTCATGGTGATGAGAAATTATCAGAATATATAATCTATTTATCATATTCCTTTCTGTTTCATCTACAAATGCTCTTGGGCTGATTTAGCTTACTGGGTCTTAAGCCATGTACTCTGAAAACAAATTTTTCCTTTAATTATCTTTTGTTTTTTCCTTAGGTCACTACATAGCTACCAATACGTAAGGCACTATAACAAGCATTGGTAATACAAAGACAAAAAAGAAAACATAATCTCTGCCTGAAGGAATTTATAGTTGCCCTTGGATGCTGTGTCTCTTCATTTCAGCCTCCTCATTATGGTAACTATTTGGCACAGAATCAGTTTCACTAACAACAGTGATAAAATACATTTTTTAAAACTTCTGTTCACTTCCAATTTTTCAGACTTGACACAGAATTCCCATTTGAATGCTTTTCTACACCATGGAGGTAACCCTGGCTCACTGAAAACTATGCCTACAGAATGAAGGCTTTGCTAGATTTTACTAAGAAGCAAAGGATTTGAGTATACATCAGTTCATAGAATGTTTTGTTTTAAAAATAATTAGTCTAACTATGTATCAACAAATAAATATCAAATACCTGTTCCATGCCAGAAATTGTATTCAGTACTGAGGACCCAGAGACAAAAAATGAAACAATTTCTCTACTAAAAGATATTATATTATTTGGAAAAGATTACATTATATGTATATGTCAAAGTACATATAAAACATACAAAATACAGGATAATGATTTTGAGAGACACTAGTAGATGGGGCAGGGAGGAGGGGAGTCAGGAAAGGTCTGTAGTGTTTGAACTGTTTTTTGGAGGAAACTGAGCAGAATAAAGTATAGAGGTACAAACAAAGATAGTGCATCATTCTAATCATGGGCAAATTCTGTTTGGCAGGACTGTGTGTTGTAGAATAAGGCTATAATGGTAGTTTAGAGCCTGTCTGGGAAAGGTTTTAAATGCCAAACAGAGGTGTATGCATTTGAAGACAGAGGTAAAAGGGAGCCACTGGAGTTGTCTGAGCATGGGAATACCATGATCAGATCTGTGCTTTAGGAATATTACCTTAGCTGCTGTATGGAGGATGGACTGGAATGGTTAGAGACTTGAATCAGGAAGACGATCAGGAAGATTATCACAAAAGTCTAATTGAGATGTGATAAAGGCCTGACTTAGTGGTGGAGAGAAATAGACAAATGTGGTATATGTTGCAGAGGTTGACATAATTTGGCAAGTAATTAGATACGTGGGGTGATGGAGAATGAGGTGTCCAGGATGACTCTGACACTGCAAACCTGAATAACTAGATGGATGATGGTGCCCTTGAAATAAATATAGAGGTTTAGAAGAGAGTTAGGATTTTGGGGAAAAGATTATGAATTCTCTATATATAGAACTCACCACAAAAATGATAATCACAATATGATGAAATTTTTGGTTATACTGATCCATTAAGTAGTTACAAATACAGACCAGAATTCAGTCTTATGTAACCCCTTCAACTCCCACAAAAATGGTGGCAGAAAGTAGGATAGAAGATACTAAAAATTATTTGGTTCTTAGAATAGATATAAACATTAATATAGCTGTTAGTATTTAATATGCAAACTTATCCAATAACTCACTTGTACACATAATATAGGATGAACTGAACTATATCCACAGTAACATTCTTGCCACAACTGAAACTAAATGAGGAAATTGACACTAAATGGAATGAATGTCTCCTAGGTCCTCTTAGGATTAATAAATGATTTGGTAGACCTGGGCTCTATCAGAAACAAAAAAAACAATTTGGAGAGGCATTTGGTTATCTTGCTTTTCAAGGTTCATGATAAACACAAGTAATCAGCTCATCATGAAACAATTTTAGCCTAGATACTAACAAACAACTAATTGCAGAAGATAGAAGTAGAAAAGTTCTATGAAAATTTGGACTGGCTCAATAAAATGAAGTTAATATATATCTTGTTAGCCTCAGTTTGCTAAGGCAGTGCTGACCAGGGGAATTTCTCCCTCCCCACCCCTACCCAATAACATTTAAGTGAATACTGATGCTTTGCATGCTATGGGAACTGATTTGGAATAGCCAGTAGCCACCCATATCTCTATTACAGAAACCACCATCATTCTGGTCTCCTATACCAGACTCTCTGTAGTCATCTTTGACTTTTCTCTTTTAAATTCCCTATATTTGATTATTTCCTAAAATGAGGTTTTCATCTTATCATACTAAAAGCACACAATGGATATAGAGATTATTAAAAGGAATCTCTAGAGGCTTGAGAGACCATATTATAATGATCTTTTGCGATTATATGATGGGATACTTAGAAGTCTTGCTTGTACACCATGAATGCTTTGCATCAAAATGAGTCAGAAAAGCTGTTGGATATATATAGCAAGCACCAAACAATATCATAAAAGTGAAACTGATAAATTAACAAAGAGGAGATAACTAGTAACAGACATAGAAGTAATTTCAGAATCCACTGTTTCTGTGTAGAATGATCATTGAATGGTTTAGGGTTTTAATGAAAGATTGTGAACTACTTTTGGAAGTGAGACTTCAGCAGGAGGTAGTGATAGGTGTTCCTACCTCAGGAAAACAAGTTAAGGGTTGAAGTGGTATTGGTAGGCACCTTGAGAAACTGAGTCTTGAAATCAAATAGTCTATTAAAAAAGATATGCTTGAAGGTATTAAGAATATTGCAGCCAAAGTGGTTAATGTCACAAGACCTATATCATCATGCACACCACTTCCCTTTTTGCGAAAATGTCTCAGAGTTAGTTGATTTCTAATAAGCTTTTGAGATACAGAAGTAAATGAAAACACTTTCAGTTATGCTAATCAAATCCAGAGGCATCTTGTCAGGCTATTGCTTTGAAGTGGAATCTCTTTCAAAAATATTTCTCAAGTTTTCAGTCTTTTTATCAGGCCATCTGAAAATGTCTATATGTCCCTTTTCTCCTTTTCTGAAGTATTTTAATCTTCCTGTAGCTGCCTTGGATGATGGTCCCTGTATGTCATAAATACTGTACAGACTTTTATTTGGATAATTCAAAATCCACTATTATTCATTTACTGTTCCAAAAGAAAATGTTAAGATTGGCATTGAAAAGGTGTTAATTTCTCTAAAAGTGTTCACTCATTGAACTCTGACTTGAAGATGCTAAGTCTTTTGACATTTAACACCGAAGCTTTCTTCTTTATGACTTTATATTCAGTTTTTCTGACCTGGAGAAAATCAAGGTATTCATTAAGTATTACCTTTGTCCTTCATTGTATATGAGCTCTCAATTCAAGCTCAAAGATTATGTTTTTCCTTGGTGCAAATGAATAATTTCACACTTACTGAATCCAACTGACATTTGAATGTCATTGGAAAAAGCTTCCATGAAGAAATTATTTAATGTACTTTTCAGTGGAGCCATTTACTTTAATGTCATCCATTCTTATCAACTGATTAATATGATGTTTTGTTGATATTTCTCTTTTATTTGATCATATTTAGTACGACTTAGTAGGGGTGATAATGGTTTTAGGGCTATGCAGAATCATAATGGGCTCAAACTGTCTTCCCCCCCAAAAGTCATATTTTATGTTAATTGCTTTATTGTATTGGTGGCATGTTTTAAATAGAGTAGTTTTCTTGTAAACACGTTATGATGAAAATAGTTTTCACAGAAACAGTGATTCAGTAGAAAAATCAGGTACACATAAATTAAGCTTCTAATGATAAATGTCATTATTTCATTTAACATAATTTCTTAGCTTAATTTAAAATTAAAATCTTACCTGTACTTCATAATTTCGACTATGTCTTCAGCATCTTCTTTGGTTGCTTTCTCCCTTAATTCCAATCTTGTCCGAGCCTTCAACAAAATCCATAATATATTCTCAATTTTGATAGGTAATACAAGTTAATATATTTGCACCTCTTAGAAACAGTATCTTTATACTTCATGGTTATGCTTTACACATGTGTTAAAGGTACAACTTAGCTCTCATAGGTTGGGAACTGGTCATCTAAAATAGTTTATAGCAACAGTATGCCACTTCCACTGAAGTCCTACTCTGAGTGCTCATTACAGTGTGAAGATGACCTTGTCTTGTCAAAGGCTATGTAGGAGGAGTACAATTGGTGGCAGGTCTACTAAAGTGGAAAGGTGTCAAGTATGAACACATAATGGCTTATAATGTTTCTTGTCAGTGGATCAGTCTAGCCTAAGGTCAGGTGTTGACCAAGTAAAGGACAACATTTTCAGTCCCAGGAATCACAAAGATTGTCTGCTAAGGTGTGGAAGTGTTCTGAACTGTATCAATGAAGGGGGTACTCATATGGATAAAGTCATGGACCCTTGAAGTACTTAAGTATGAAACTACCAAAGTAAAATATGTAAAATGCAAAAAAAAAAAGTAAATGTAATTACTTTGAAGTTATTGTCTTCCTTGTCTTTTACTTTAAGCAACACCAGCCAACACAAGGCCCTAATTCTTAAAATAATAAAGTTACTTTTTGATTATCAGAAGAATAAGCCTTCTATTATCTATGCTAGAACCATCAAGTTTTAAAATACTGGACATTCTTAACCTGTAATTTTCATATATATAACTTTTGGTAGTTTGGAGTTCTAGAATACTTTATATCCTTTTCCTAGATACTTCAAAAGAAGATTATGGGTCTGTCAAATCTTCAAAGAATGCTCTATAATGAATTAATAAGCAGTTCTACTGGCTAGAATGAACTGACAATAGTGGAAAACATAAAGAAACTGGTTCACCAGCATGGTTGTGTGTCTGTGTTCAATAGATCTACTAAGGGACTTATATCCTTTATTTTGATTGTATACTTCATGAAGTATCCAGGTGCCTGTTCATGAAAGACACCAAATCTGCTTTTAAAACTAATATAGTACAGCAAAACTGTAGTAAAACTAAAGAAATAAAAACTATTAAAATATTTACAACGGAAAACTACCTCTGTTAGACGAATTAGGGACTCCAACTGCCTTGTGGTAATTGGTGTGCCATTTAATTGCTGAGTCTGTTTTCGAAGTTCAAGATAAAAATCTTGAAGAATTTGAGCAGCTTCTGGAGATAACTTTGGATGAACATACTGCCGAGAATATCCAACATACTTTCTCAATAAATGATGTGGAATTGGATCTAAGTTTTCTCCAGGAAAAACCTAAAGCAATAATTCAAGTATATGGATTAGAGATATGTAGATTTATCAAATATTTAAAATTTCTAGATATTAAGTCTTAAAATGGAGATTCTGAGTCTCAAAATCTGTTTGAGTTTGATCACTCTGAACAAAACTGATACTATCCTTAACCCTCACATAGCACATGAAGAAAAGGTATAGAACATGATAAGTGTATATAATATAAATGCAATATAAAATAGAATATATTAATTTCTTACATTTAAACATAGAAGAAAAAGACTGAGGAGGAAACACATTCATGAGGCAATGTCTACCTTTAGTCTTTCAGATAAAGGTTTATCAGAAATGACTTCAAGCAAAGAGGTGTTTGCATCCTGACTGTTCATACGAGACACTGTGGCACTCGAAATTGTTTTCTTCTTTCCAGCTCTTATTGCCATCACATGTTCAGAAAGTAAATGGTCATGATCCTCATTTGGAGTATCCAGTAGGATAAATACCAAATCAAATCTGGATAACAGAGCACTTCCAATTCTAGAAGGTAAACAAACAGAAACAAGAACTAGAAAATCTACAAACCTGTTTCTTCTATTACTCAAAAAAAAAATTAAGAAATAAAATGTTAACAAAAGAATGAGATTTCATTTTTAAGATCAATCAGCAAATACAGCATTAAGTCCAAAGTAAAGGTCAGCAATTTCTGGCACATAGGCCACAGTGGCTCATGAAGTCTTCTTTTCCTGATATATTAATTAAATCGGCATTACTTACTACTTCCTTCTTTCTTCCCCACACCCCAGCATCCCTTAATTATTATTACTTTGCATCCATCTTAGACTTGATACACCTTTCCTTGGAAGGACCAGTGTCCACAACTCAAATTCCACCTTTCACCACCTTTGGGTCCCATCTCTTAATATGTTGATGAGGGAGCCCTTTTTAGCACCATCAAAAGCATAGCTGAAGTCAAGAATCTACCATTTGGAAAAAAAAAATCTAAATAAAATATTTTATTGGAAATTAGAATTATTTTATTAGAAATTAGAAAAAAAATTATTATTATTATTAGAAAAAAAACCCTGTCATTTTATTGAGTCATTAACTGTTAACAAAGACTTACTTTAAATTTTCAGAAACAGTTTTGGCTTTATTATAGTGTCCCCCAACTGGGTTTGCTGCAGCAATAATTGAAGTTCTTGCTGGGAGGTTGCATACAATGCCAGCTTTAGCAAGGCTAATGCTTTGCTGTTCCATAGCTTCTAGCAGGGCTTGATGCTGATTCCCCATCTTATCAAATTCATCTATTCCACAAATACCTGAAATCAAAGTCCTAGATTAAAGGAATAACTGCTACTGTAGCATTTTTCTTAAGCAAATATAAGAAAAACCAATAAATATAAACATACAACTAGATCACAATTTAAAAACAAATGCATAATCAATAACATAGTACTAAATACATATTAAATCTAAGTAGTTCAAGTTGAAACATATCTCTTTAAATATCTACAATTTCACAATAAATGATCAACTAGTTTCTGGCATTTTGAAGTATGAAAATCATATACTAAACATTATAATCATCATAAAGAAAATTTTTTAAAAATTAATTTTTTTCATTTTCAACATCCACTTTCATAAGATTTTGAGTTCCAAATTTTCCTCCTACCTCTTTTCCTTCCTTTCCAAACAGCATGTAATATGACATAGGCTACGCATGTACAATTATATTAAACATATTTCCACATTAGTCATGTTGTGAAAGAATCAGAACAAAAGGGAAAAACCATGAGAAAGAAAAAACATAAAAACAAAAACAAAAAGAAAACAGTATGCTTTGATCTGCATTCAGCCTCCATAGTTCTTTCTCTGGATGTGAACAGTATTTTATATCACGAGTCTTTTGGAATTGTCTTAGATCTCATTGTATTGTTCAGAAGAGCTAAGTCTAACAAGGTTGGTCACTACAATGTTGCTGTTACTGTGTACAATGCGCTCCTGGCTCTGTTCACTTCACTCAGCATCAGTTCATGCAAGTCTTTTCAGGTTTTCCTGAAATCCACCATTTCTGCTCTCCATTTCTTATGGAACAACAGTATTCCACTACATTCATATACCACAGCTTGTTCAGCCATTCCCCAATTGATGGGCATTCCCTCAATTTCAAAATCTTTGCCACCACAAAAAGTGCTGCTATAAATATTTTTGCATATGTGGATCTTTTCCCCTTTGAAATAATCTCTTTGGGATACAGACCTAGAAGTGGTATTGCTGGGTCAAAGGGTATGCAGTTCATAATTCTTTGGGAATAGTTCCAAATTGCTCTCTAGAATGGTTGGATCAGTTTACCACTCTACTACCAGTGCATCAATATTCCAATTTTCCCACATCTTCTCCAACATTTATCATTTCCCTGTTTTGATGAAGAGAATTGTTGTCCATACTGTAGCTAAACACAAATGTTACATAACAACATCACTCATAAAAAAACACTTACTATACATTGTACCATCATAAAGTTCAGTTCAAAAAAGGGTGTAAAAGGCACCTAACTAAAATACCAAATCATTTGCTGTGTGCTTTTTTTTTT
>JAQQSW010005540.1:0-14163 GCA_028646575.1 Pseudocheirus occidentalis | reverse complement strand
CTGCCCGTAGTGCTTTCTGTCTTGTGGAGAGTTTTGGAGCTTGAAAATCTGTTTAGCGTCCCATTTTATGAGTTTTTTAGCGTGTTTGTGTGGGAGCTGCGGTGCTTTGCTGCTTCTAAGCCGCCATCTTGGCTCCGCCCCCTATCCCAGTTTTTCATATGAGAAATCTGTGACTTAAAGAGTTTGGCAACTTCTTCCCAGTCACCCAGTCAGTAAATACAACTCACAATCAGGCATTCTTGTCCAAAGGCCAGTGTTTTTTATAACATATGATGTTGATCCCTAGTCCCCAGAAACCAGTCTAACAAATTACCTAATATTATGATGTAGATAGTAGTGTCAGTTTCCAAGATTATTTTCAAGGAAATAGAGGCAGCTAAAAGGTGTGGTGGATCTTTACCCATTGAGTTTGGAATCTTGAAGACTTGAGTTCAAATCTGTCCTCAGGTACTTAGTAGCTATATGACCCTAAGCAAGACACAGTTTCTGCTTGCTGAGTTTCTTCATCTTTAAAACAGGAATAATAATAACATCTATTTTCTGGGGTTATAGTAAGGATCAATCGAAATAATAGTTGGAAAGCATTTGGTAGTTTTTTTTGATAGTTATAAGAAATATTATCAGCTAACCTTGGTTTTATTTTATTTTTTTTGAGGGGGAAAAACAAGGGAGAGCTTGCATATCTCTAATTTCATCCATGTAGGGAACACTCAGTGAAAAGCTCTCTACAGTGTTGTAAATCAAAACCTGCTTGACAACTTAAATCTTTAGAGAGTTTTTATGGGGCTACTGATAGACCAGGGTCACACCACCAGCATGTATCAAAAGTAACCAGAACCTGGATCTTTCCAACTATGAGGTTATTTCTTTCTCCACTACCATAGAGATCCCTTGGTATTATCTTCAATTAAATATAGACAGAAATCTACTTCATCTTAATATCTCTGATCTTTCATTGACTTTTTCTTGAATTTTGTTTCAGGACCAAGTCCTACCCAATTTTTTAAACTTCATTGTTTCCTTAGAAATGGTAATAATTGATTTTGGTGCCATCCACCTCCCCTTATTCCTACTGTTCAAATCCAGTCTCAGACATATTGAGGTAGTCTAACAGCTAATATTTGGACCCATCTGGGATAGTGAAGTTCATGGTCAGAAATTCTATTCACTTGTGGAACAAAGCAAGAATCTAATTATTCAGGAATTGGGGGCGTGATGCTACAGAGAGGGCCAGAGCTATAAGTTGGGTGGGGTGACTGAACTTTGTCCTCAGGCAACATTTAGAAGGTACCAGATTTAGAGAGCAATGATGTTATTGCATGTTTCCTCAGCATAGCAATAAATGAATAAATGGATGGGTGGGTGGGTGTAGAGATAGATAGATCGATCGATAGACAGACAGACAGACAGACAGACAGACAGACAGACAGACAGACAGATAGATAGATAGATAGATAGATAGATAGATAGATAGATAGATAGATAGATAGATAGATGAGTGAATGACTAAATAAGTAAGTAGATAAACAAAAAGCAAATACCTGGCAAGACATTGGCTTCTTCCATATTCCCATCTCCACAGCAATCACTTAATTCTTGGAGTCTTGGAATTTCTACCTCTCCACTACAAGACAGCATTCAGTTCCCCATCCTGGTCGTTGAGGTTATGCAATTTTCCAAGAATCAAACAATAGAATGTGCAAGAGATAGGACTCAAAGTCAAATCATCTTGGCTTCCAGGTCAGCTTTCTATTTACTATGCCAAGCTAATTTCATCTTCTTTTGAATATTTTAATCATGAGTAGGTCAGATGAGCCTATATTCAGGAACTGGAAGAATTTTTTTGATGTCAGAAGTTTACATTCATAAGTATTCATTGATGATGCTAATTGCTGCTATCTCCATATCTCTCCTCTTCCTCTGGTTGAAGGGACTGATTTAAACTTCCTTAACCACTTTTATATTTATTTATGTGTGAATCTAGATTATAGAAAGGACTCCTAGAGAACAAGTAGGAGAACATTTAGGCAGCTCTCTACAACTATGAGTTGCTGAAAAGATGCCAACCTAAACTTCTAGAAGGAATTTTCTCTGCTCAGGAGTTCTCTATACCAATAAAATCAGATATCTAATACTCATCCATAGCTCTTGTCACATCAATATAAAACTGTGACCCCTAAAATCTACATATCTCGAGAACTAGTATGTTCCCTGTACTTCATTGATTTCCTGGCATATGGTTATTTATCTAAGTTTGTTCCCTTCTTTGCTTCTCTTTGCCAAGTCAAAGCAGTGACCCAGAGATGCGAGTTAGGCTGACAACCTATGTGTCTTAAGCCTTTTTGTAAAAGTATGTACAGTAAATTGCTTTGTATGCTATCATAAAACCCTGAAGTTAGATCAATTTAATGTTAGCCTAAGAGAAAGATGCATTGTGTACATAAACAGGCTGCAATTTACTACCAATAACTTGTGTAAAGAAAGTGACATTAAAGATACCTTTGAGGACATGCCTGACTAGAAAAGGAAGCAGGTCAATCATGTAGAATGATTGAGAGACTATAGACATAAACTTGAATAGTACATTGGAAATACAAAAAAAAACAAGAGGTAGGTCTCCAAGGTGATGAATGGATAATCTATGGGAAATTCTTGGTAATGTATAAATAAAAGTGACAGAAGACAAGAAGGGATAGAAACATTATAGAACATAACTGGAAGTGGACTTAGCGATCACCTTTTCTAACCCCTTCATTATGTAAATGAAGAAACTGAGTCACAGAGAGATCAATTGAATAGCTCAAGATCATACAATAGCAAATGCCAGAGTTGGGAAAGACTTTAACCTAGGTCTGATTTCTCCTATTGCAGTTCACTTTCCATTCCACCTTACAAAATCTGTATCCTTAGAGAATGTACCAATTTAAGTGAAATTAAAGATCATTCAAAATATACAATTATTACTAAAAGAAGGGATAATGACTCACACTGTTTTGTATTTTTTTAAGGCAGAGAATTCTGTTAACCAAGATACTAGAAGACAGTGGAGGAATGGTGTATGAAAAGGAGACACCTATTTATAGGCAGTTATGGTACCGAGGTCACAGCTGAATCACTAAGACTGAAGCAGGCTATTTTATATTATATTTCCCCATTCTTGTGGAGATATAATTAAGAAGAAAGAGACAGAGACAGAGAGGGAGAGAGAGACAGAGACAGACAGAGAGACAGAGACAGAGAAAGAAAGAGAAAGAGACAAAGAGAGAAAGAAAGAAGGAAAGAAAGAAGGAAAGAAAGAAAGAAAGAAAGGAAGGAAGAAAGAAAGAAGGAAAGAAGGAAAGGAAGAAAGAAAGAAGGAAAGAAGGAAAGAAGGAAAGAAAAAGATGGAGGGAGAGACACATAGGACACAGGGCATTTATTCAGCTCTTACTAAGCTTTTACAGTGTCAAACTCTAGGTTTACAAATAGCAACAAACAATATAGTCCCTGCTCTCAAAGAGGTTACATTTTAACGGGAGAAGACAACACATAAAAGGGAGCCAGAAGGGATGAGGGGTTCTACATATGGACTACTAAGCAGGAAGCAAGCTGAAGATAAAGTCAAAGCTTATCTAATCAGCGCCTAGCATCATGGTTCTTGGGGACCAGACCAAGTTTCTCATGGTAATGAAAGCCAGAGTGAAAGAAAGAGTTATATGTTCAATCTCGTGGCCAGGAAATGAAAACAGATTCCAGCATCATTGATAAATTTAATCTGTAACTGGGGCTTAAGTATCTGAACTGAACATGGAATAGGAATGTAGAGCCAGAAAATTAGTAGGTAGAGGTCCAAACAAGAAACCCTGCTCAGATTCCCAGCTAACAGGACCCAGGGAAATTGGGTAAAGATTAGGCAGTGGGGGACTAAAGCTCACTTGCAGGACTTTAGCCCCTGAGGCATTGATCCAGAACTTTTATCAGAGGGAGGACTGATTACTTTGAGTAGATTTTCCCTAGGGTCTAAGGGGAAAAACAAAATAAAACAAAACACATTAGAGTCACAATGGGTGAGAAGGGATGGGGAACATGATAGCTAAAGAATTTGAAGGACTGTCATGTGATAGAAATTTTAGACTTTTCTGCAGGGCAGCAAGGGGAAGTACTAAAGGTACAATGGTTAGAAATTCCCAAAGATGCAAATTTAGGCTTGAGGTAAATGTCCTTATAATTAGAATATTCAAGAAATGGAACAGGGTAGATGCATTAGGAAGTAATAGATACTTCTTTTCACGCAAAAACTATATGGTCATTCATTAGATTCTAATTAAGGTAAGGGATGTGATAGAAGGCTTCTTAGGCCCTTCGTAATTCTGAAATTCTGTGATTCTGGGAGCAAATAAAAGACCACAGTGAGTTTATGAAAGTAGAAGAAGAGTACAAAAGTAATATCAAGATAAATTTCAACTGCTGGGAATTCAGGGGAGTTAACACCTTAAGGTTATTGTCAGTGCAAACACTTTAAGTTCCCCTAAATGATAATAAAGGCTCACTTCATTTGCCTCTGTGGGATATTGTAAAAATACACAAGGTAGTATATATGTATATATGTGTATAAGTATATGTATGTATATATATTTTTACACTTTGCAACACATATAATTCTGTGTGCGTGTGTTCATACACTGTAACTTGTAAAGTCATGATGCAAATGTCAAAAGTTCTAAGTATGGGGCCAATCCTCCCCTTCAACAGGATTAACACCATGCTACAATAATTAGTGGCTTATTTTCTGATCACCTGATTTCTTTCCCAAGTTTGGTATCAGTTTGTTCTCCCCATTGTCTTCTTTTTTTTTTTTTAGCTTTTTTTTTTTTGGTTTTTGGAGGGCATTTGGGGTTAAGTGACTTGCCCAAGGTCACACGGCTAGTTTTTTGTGTTAAGTGTCTGAGGCCGGATTTGAACTCAGGTACTCCTGACTCCAGGGCCAGTGCTCTATTCACTGTGCCACCTAGCCACCCCCCCCCCATTGTCTTCTAATAAAACAGCACATTAAGGCTGTACAGACTACCTTTTTCTGGTGTTGAGGGGAAAAAATTAATAACGTGACATGACCTTGAAAAATAAACAATACGAGATGTGAATTAGACCAGAAAAAGCATTTCTTTCTGTCTTTAATAAAACAACTTTAATGTTCTCGTTATGTTTTAAGAATAAAATGGAAAGTAATTATTTAAAATGAAATAATTAACCTGTATAAGGCATGGGTTCTGCAAAGCTCAACTCTGGCCTTTTCTCCTCTCCTCTCCTCTCCTCTCCTCTCCTCTCCTCTCCTCTCCTCTCCTCTCCTCTCCTCTCCTCTCCTATCTCTCTCTCTCCTTCTCCCTCTTCCTCTCTCTCCTCTCTTTATTAAAACTTGATATACAAGAATAAGTCAGAATTTTTTGCTACCAAATATGACTTTCTAACATTTATTGATGTTGTTCAATCTCAGAACAATTCACTCCAAGTTTATATAATTCACATCAAAATCAATTCCATATGTCACTACATGTGTGCTTGAGTTCCGGGAAGTACAAAAACTTTAGAAGATATTAGGGGTCAAATTGGTTTTACATTTTTAAATGCATAATCATTTTTAGCATGACCAATATGAAGGAAATGGGAAGGAAGATGGATCATTCATGTAGTGAAAGTGAAATATAACAGGGCAAACCGACATACTGAAGTGGTCCCAACATAATGTGATGATACCAAGTGAAATGTCACTCTAGGCTATGGGATAGAACCCTACAGGAAGTTACAGGAGGATATATATATATAGTTTTCAACATCACATCCATAAATTTTTTATTTCTGAATTGTCTCCAACTTCCTCCCCTCCTCCCTCCCCAAGATGGCATACAATCTGATATATGCTCTACATATACATTCATATTAAAAATGTTTTCATATTACTCATGTTGTAAAGATAAATTAGAACCTGTATAGGAGAAACCATAAGAGGAAACAAACAAAAAGAGCAAATAACATACTTCAATCTGCATTCAGACTCCATATTTCTTTCTGTGAATACGGGTGGCATTTTCCCATCATGAGACTTTTGGAGCTGTCTTAGATCCTTGCATTACTGAGAAGAGATAAGTCCTTTTCTTTTTCATATGATCTCTTTGGAATATAGACCTGGAAGTGGTATTACTGGATCAAAGGTATGCAGTTTTATACTCCTTTGGTCATAGTTCCAACTTGCTCTCTACAATAGTTGGATTGGTTCAAAACTCCACCAAAAATGCATTAGTGTTCCCATTTACCCACATCTCCAAAATTTATCATTTTCCTGTTTTGTCCTTTTAAAAGTCAATCTGATAGGCATAGTGTAATACCTCACAGTTGTTTTAATTTGCATTCGTCTAGTCAATAATGACTGTAAACTTTTTTTCCCGTATGACTATAGATAGCTTTAATTTCTTCCTCTGAAAACTACCTGTTCATATCATTTGACCACTTTTCAATTGGAGAATGACTTATGTTCTTATAAATTTGACTCAGTTCTCTGTATATTTTAGAAATGAGGCTTTCATCAAAGACTTGGTTGTAAAAATTGTCTCCCAGTTTTCTGTTTCCCTTCTAAGCTTGGTTGCATTGAGTCTTTTCATGCAAAAAAAAACTTTTCTATTTAATGTAATCAAAATGATCCATTTTGCGTTTAATAATTGGGCAAGCCTTTGTCTCAGTTTCCCCATCCAGAAAATGAGGGAAATAATAGCAACTACCTCCCAGTTGTAATAAGAATAAAATGAGACAACACTTGTGAAGTATTTTGCCAACCTTAAAGACAGAAATGCAAGCTAACATTGTCATCAAGATCATTACCAGAGTTGTTAATATCAGGTATATTTGTGAGGTAGAATTGTATTTCAATTCTCTAAATAATCTGCACTTTTATTGATCATAATTGTGAAGATTATTTCAAATGAGGCCCTTTAAAGATCATAATATCAAAAGCCACATTTTTAGAGACAGCTTGGGAAATCTCAAAATTTTAAGGAGAATTTAGACTTGTAGAAAGAGAAACACAAATAAGTAGGACAAGTAAGTCTTTTTAGAGATAATATGTTTTGTAAGTTTCTTGAAAAACATCTGGTTCTTGAATCTTAAACAGGTTGCATTTTCTTTTTGTTTTTGTTGTTATTGGACTTGTTATTCTTTGTCTAGGTCTACCACAAGCATATGTTACATTAACTGGTTCCTCACTGTTGAAAGGCAATTCTTTTATTCCTCTTATTTACTATCACACTCCCTACCATGACTGCTAGCAATGTTCACTTCTCTATTCAAACTATCCCTTTTGCACTTCTTACAACAGATGATCTCAGTTCCTGTTTTAATGACAAAATGTAGGTTGTCATGTGTTCTCACTTTTCCCAACTTTTCCCCTCATCCTTCATTCTTTCTTCCTTTGCTATAATTTTTTTGGGGGGAAAAGTGTCCTTTTTCAGTTTCTGGACCAAATCTTTCCTGGGTGTGATTAATTCCAATGCCCTTAAATCTCCTCTGGGAGCTTTCCCTGTTAATAATCACTTTCCCTTCAAATAACCTAAAGACACCCATAACTCCTTATCCTTATTTGATGATTAAAGTATGAAGAACTCTCTTCCACTATTATAAGTCTTGAATATTGCCATCCCCTCAAGCTGCCATCCTTAATCCAACTTCTCTTTCACTGCCAAACTTGTGGAGGGGAAGAGAAACCATCTATTATTGTTGTTTAGACTTGCTTCCCACTCACTCCTCAACTCATTACAATTAGACATCTCTGCTCTCCATTTCACTGAAACTGATTTTTTAAAAACAATGAAGATTTTCTTAATGTTGGTAAATCTGGTATCTGTTTCTCAATTTCCGTCCTCCTTTGCCCCACTGTAGCTTTTGATGATATAAACCATGCAGATTTGTATCTGTTCTCTCCTTCCTTGATTTTCAAGACATTGTTTTGCCCTGATTCTTCTGAATGCCTCATCATTCCTTATCAGATTTCTTTTTGCAAACATCTAAGCCCCACCCAATGAGCTTGAGTGAAACTTTGAGCTCTGTACACACACACACATACACACACACATCATTGTATTGTACATGGAACCAATTATTTCTATACAAATAACTCCTAAATCTGCATATACAGCTTGAGAAAGGTTTCTCACAGAATTCTGTGATAGAATGTCAAAATACAAAGGTCTGGGTTCAAATCACATTTCTAGCACTTAATATCTGTCAAATGGGAATAATAATATAAATACTACCTGCTTCTCAGTCCAATGAGTCCAATGAGATGACATTTAACTCAGCTATACCTGCTTTACCAAGTTCCCATGTGACTACTCTGAAGAGGGGTAAATCTGAATTACATTCTTAAGATACTTGAGTAAGTAGTCATAATTACTCAGTTTTCTTCTGTCCTACTTCAACTAACTAGATGACATTTTAAAATGCTCGAAAGGGAACTCTGTCTTATTTGTCTGCATTTCCCACAGTTTCTTGAAGTTATTAACTATTTAATTAGTATTTGTTGGTTCAAAATAAGTTTCAACTGAAAAAAAATTGACTTCTCTGCTTGCCATAATATCGAATGGTGATGTATGCCAGAGAAGTAGACTTCAGTTAATTTAAAGTTATGAAATATTCTGAAGTTAGGCTGAAGGGAAAAAAGCCATTCAAAAAATGTAATGGGCCACCCAAAAAAGTGGTGGGTTCTCCGCCACATGAGATCTTCTAGGTAGACCACCATTTGTGAGGCCTCTGAGGTTCTATCCTTGGTGACTTTCAGAATGACTTTTACAAAGAACAGAAGAATTGTCCCAATGAATATGAGAAGTATTTCAAATCTGCAAATCTTAAAATAGTTTGATGACTGTCCAGAAGAGAAAGAGAGGAAAAGGGAAAAGGGGAGCGGGGGAGGGGTAACAAGAGAGAGAAAGAGTAAGGGAAGAAGGGAGAGAGAGAGATAGACAGACAGAGAGACAGAGACAGAGAGGCAGAGAGACAGAGAGACAGAGAGACAGAGGGAGGGAGGGAGAGAGAGAGAGAGAGAGAGAGAGAGAGAGAGAGAGAGAGACTTTAAAGTTTGGTGTATACATTATATATCTTTGTATCTATATATGTATACCTATGTTTCTATACTGAAAATGGTCACTTGAACATTTTCAGGAAAATATGGCTCTTTTAAATAAAAAATAAGTCTAAAAAGTCTTTTGAGCATGAAATTAACATTATAGACATTATAGACCGATGTTTTGGAGAGCTGAGTGAAAACACAAAAACAAAAAATAATTGAAACACATGGATTAAATTTGACTTAAAGATAGTTTAGGAATTAAAAGGAAAAAAAAAGTTGCCACACATTTTCCCTGATGCCCAAAACAAAATGTTTGGAAAATGTGGCTGTGGTAAAAGCTTGTGAAAAACCAATGTTTATAAACTAAGTTTATAAGTTCTTTTACCACCAGGAAAGCTACAAGCCTGCCTACATGCTGTAGGAACTAGTTTCCCAGTTGTAAAGGTGGTCTTTCATTTTTGTGAAATGCACAGCATCACAGATGCACAATCCTCTAGTGTTCATTTCATTCTTGCTGTATGTCAGAATAATTGGTTTATTATCATGATGGCTGAATTTTGGACTTTCTAAACATGCATGGTTTTAACATCTGGCATCTGTGATGTCCAAGCACCATGCTGAGCATTTTAGACCTATTGCTAAAAATACCCAGTAGCTGAAAACAGGCTGAGGGATAGTAACTCCACCCTGTCATTCTTACTTGGTGTTTCATCTTATTCTTGGTTATGCACTTAACATAAATTTTTAGAATCCACTATGCATGCCATGTACATTTTAAATGGTAGCTGCAAAACAAGATAATTTCAGCATTTTTGCAAACATTACTTTCTGGAAGACTTCTCATTTTTGAGATATGGATCATAGAATTTTAAAATCCCCCCAGAAGCAAAATACAAGCCTTAAATGGGATATTTTACAACAGGTTACAATACAGTCTATTCACAATGGAAATTAAAAGTGAGATTGGTGCAGTGGAAAAACTACTTTACTTGGAACTGGAAGACCTAGGTTAAATATTGGCTATGTCACTTGCTATCTGTGTGACCATAGATAAGTCTCTTAAATAATCAGTCCTCTGTTTATTCCTGTGCAACATGAAACGGTCAAAGTAAATGAACACTAAAATCCTTTCCATCTCAAAATCCATTTTTCTATGAAAATGACATTTCAAAATTTATATATGGCTTTTCTGACAAAAAAAATAGGGTAGGTAGTACAACAATTATCCCTATTTGACAGAGGAATAAACTGATCCTCATAAAGATAAAGTATATCACTCATGGTGCCATAGCTAGAAAATATTAGATCTGGGACTTGAATACAAGTCCTTCTGATTCCAAGGCAAATAGTCCATCAATTATATCACCACTGCCTTCTGTTTATATTCAATAAGAACACTAAAGCTAACTTCGAGATACTTGTTTACCTAGGGTGAGCCAGAGAATTTGCTATTTGCTTATCAGATTCTTGATGGAATTTAGAAACTGTCTTTGTTGATGGTCACTAGGCTATTAAGTGACTTGAGAAATGAAGCTCTCATTTAAACAGGGAACAAGTAGAAAAATGTGGAGAAAGTGGATTGGTATGATTTTCTCATCTTTATACTTTATAAATCTCATTGTTCATGCTCCTCTCAGAACTGGCAAGAAGAATAAGGTGAAGAATGCAGTCATAGGTACAAACTTTAATGTGTTACTCCAAAATAGGCAATGAGTTCAGGGGGAAAGGAGATGAATAATTCTAAGTTCCACCAGGGATCATTGGTAACCTTGGAGATAACAGTTTCTTTTGAATAGTCAAGTCAGAAGTTCAGTTGTAAAAAGTTAAGAGCAGATTGTGTGATGAGAAAGTGGAGATAGGCTAAAGATTCTTTCCAGTGCAGGGAAATGGAGAGGTTACAAGATTAGAGTATGAGGGACAGATTTGGTCATGCTTGTGGGCATCAGGGAAGGAGGGAGGGAGGGAGGGACATGTGTGCATGTATCTATATCTATCTATCTGTCATCTATCTATCATCTATCTATAGAGAGATATCTATATCTCTATAGATATATAACTATATCTCTATCTAGATCCAGATCTATATATCCATATCTATACCTACAGAGAGAGAGAGAGAGAGAGAGAGAGAGAGAGAGAGAGAGAGAGAGAGAATATAAGACTGGGAAAGCACTCAGAAGACATGAAAGAAAATATGATCAAAAAGATAATTACAAGAATTGTCTATAAACAAAATAAAGGGCAGTAGATCACCTTTCTCATAAACTGGAGCAAAGGGAGAAAGAATATGAGAATATGTTGATGGACCCTGAAGTGAAGTGAGAGGAAAGCAGACAAGATTGTTTTGACATCAGACAGAGTATGATGGTTTGGGAGCATAAGAAGGGGTGGGTCAATTATAGATTACCAAGTCAAAAAGCAAGGTTAGGAGGAGTGAAAGGGAGTAAAAAGTGAAATGATAGTGATTATCAGCACAAACAGGGGTGGGGGCAGTGTAGTTCAAACATATAAATCATGGAGGAGTTATCATCCTAAGTGATAAGAAAATCTAAGGTATGATCATCTATTGATAAGGTAGGCTAAATGAAAATGGAGATCTTGGGAATGGAATTTCATGGACTAGGAGGTCAGAATGTTCAGGGCAACATAAATATTTATAATGAAGTCTCCCATCATGGAAACCATAGTAAGGGCAGATAAGTAAACTGTAATACAAGTATTCAGCTTTAAAGAAAAAAAAAAGGAAGATTGACCAAGTTGCTGGCAGATTAAGTATCAGATTGGGTTGTTATGAATGGAATATAACTCAAAAATGAAAAAAGTTACATATGGAAGATCTGGAAGTGGCAATGGAGGACAAAGAGTATGCCTGCTTCTGCTCTGCACCAAAAGTATCAGTGGTCATAAGAGGAGGAACCAGGAGAAGGTCCATAGATAAGGTTTCAAGAGAAAAGCAGGTTTCTTTGGATATCAAAAGTTGGAAAATGTGTGAGATGAGATCCAGAAAGAGGAGGAGTTTATGAGCAACTACTAGTTTGTGATATAGTTAATAGGGAGGTCTGAAATCAGAAATACCTGTGTTTAAATACAGCCTCACACACTTACTGGCTGTATGACCCTGGGCATGTCACTTAACTTGTATTTCAGTTTTTTCAACTCTAAAATGGAGATCAAGATAGCACCTACTTCCCAGGGTTGTTGTGAGGATTAAATGAAATAATATTTGTAAAGCACTTAGCAAAGTGCATAGTAAATAGTAGGTACTTAATACATGCTTCCTTCCTTCCTTCTTTCCCTCTGTAGCTGGAATGTGGGGGAGGGTGGCAAGATAGAGGGTAGAAGTGTTGCTGTTCTAGAAGGTAGAGTAAGAGTATAAGGGATAGAATATATGAGAAAGAAAGAATCAGAGTGGATAAGGATGAGCGGAGGGAGAGGAAACATATAAACCAGTTCTCATCTAATTTAGTGGGTAGAATTTAGGCACAGAGGGTTCCTGATACTAATGAAATCACAGGGGTCTAAATGAGGGAGACAGACAGAGACAGAGAGATAGAGACAGATGGAAACAGAGTTAGAGAGACAGAGACAGATGGGAAAAAAAAAGACACACACAGAGACAGAGAGACAGACGTAGATAGAGTAGAAGAAACAGAATGAAAAAGAGACACACAGAGTTAGATACAGACAAACAGAGAGGGACAGAGAAACAGAAACATAATAGTGAGAAACAGAGACACAGAGAAACAGACACAGAGACAGAGAGAGACAGAGATACACACACAGAAAAATTGAGACAGTAAGAGCAAAAGAGAGGAAGAAGGAAAGACAAGGAAAAGAGATAGATGGGAAAAGAAACAAATGACTGTGGATTTCACCCTTTTGCATCCAATGATCCATGATCCCTAACATCTTCATCTCTTCCAAAAAGGAATATAAAAAAAATAAAAAGACAAAGAAATGGCAGATGACATTGAGTGGAATGACTGCAGATACCCAGGGCTTGGAGGCCATGTCCAGAGGCACAAACAGGGTGTTACAATCAAGACTTGCAAATTAACTCGGTACTTTCTTTAGATATTCATGAAACCAATGAGAGCATCCACCCAACAAGATTATACTTTCCTTGCATATCTGCCTAATGACATTTGTAGAACTGGGGAGCTAATGTGGCCAAGGATCCTGAAAGTCTTGGCCCACAACAAGAGATAACCCTGGCAGCTGTAGATACACACACTTCTTCCTATGTGTGGGATATCTTCCTTCTCTGTTGCTCAGAAAATTTCTCAATAAATTTTCAAATTACACTCAAATGTTGTGTGCTCCAAGAAACTTTCCCTGACAGTCCTCAGTAGATGAGGATTGTCCCACTTCGAGGTGAAGTACCACTTTGGTTTGAAACCCCATGATGTATTTATCATTCCATATTGTATATCATAATTTTCTGTTTAGCACTTATCCCCCTCTTTAGCTAGTCTCCATTAAAGCAGGGACGGTGGCTGAGCCAAGATTTCTATGAACCTTTCACATAGCAACAGTGCTGTGCACACTCTCATACACTAATGGATGTGTGATTTCATTGATGCACACATTCCTTCCTGTGCCTAATGTTTGCTAAATGAAGGAATAATTTATCATCATATTCCTAAGGTCGCTGGATGACAGCTGAGGATGAGTAAGACTGTTAATGTATGCCTTAACTGTAGTTAGTGTAGAAATTATAATAGAGAACTGTGAAATGATTTGTAGAACATATTCATACAAGAGGTAAACTGGAGGTTATAGTGCATAAATATGCAGTCTTGGAATTGAAATTAAGACTCAAGTCCTAATCCTGAAACATACTGGATGTGTGACCCTGGGAAAGTTACTTAAGTTCTTTAAGTCAGGCAAAACTTTCTGCAACTGGCCACCTTATAAGTAATTTATTTTGTAATAAATTTTATTTGTTTTCTTGTTTACATCATTCATTTTCATGAGATTTTTGAATTACAAATTTTCTCCCTGTCTTTCCCCTATCCCAACCCCAAAACAGTGATCCTACTGTAGAGCCCCTCCCCTGGTCTGCTCTCTAACTT
>JAQQSW010005539.1:0-14163 GCA_028646575.1 Pseudocheirus occidentalis | reverse complement strand
TAACAGAGTGTAGTGCATTCTTTAATCTTTTAATTGAGGGGATCATAATTTTGAACATCAGATTTTATGTTTGTGAGATTATAGTGAGATGTTGTTCAGTCATATCCGACTCTTCATCACCCCATTTGGGGTTTTCTTGACAAAGATACTGAAGTATTTTGCCAGTTTCTTCTCATTTTACAGATGAGGAAACGGGGGCAAACAGGGTTGTGTCTTATCTAGTTTTGGAGGCTGGATTTGAATTCAGGCAGATAAGTCTTTCCTGACTTCAGGTCCAGCACTCTGTCCACTGCACCACCTAGCTTCCTAATTTCTTAATTATCAAATTCAATGACTCTTTTTCAGTCCTGATCATCCTTGAACCTCTTAGTAGTTTTTGAAATTATCAGTCACCCAATCTCTTCTTCCTGATACTCTCATCTCTCTAGCCTTTCATGACATCCAGTTGTCCTCTGGTGAGATAGTGAGCTATGATCTTCTTCACTTTACAAACAACTGTAATAAGGTTTAGAGAGGTCAAATGATTGGTTTGTTGTTATAGGACAAGTGTCAGGACCTCAATTCAGGACCTCAGTTCTTCATCTGTAAAATGAAGGGTTGTACTAGATGGTCTCTGTTGATTCCCTCCAGTTTATTCCGTACATGTCTTGTTGGTACATAGTTGTTTCCATGCTGGCTTCCCCATTAGAATGTGAGCTCTTTGAGGGCGGGTCTTCTGGCTTGATGCCTAGTATTTTTTTCAATGAACCACTTTGCTAGCGAGGAGTCATTAAGATTTATTAGTAAGAGGATGCCATGGCCAGAGCTGGAATGGAATATTATTATTAGGAAAGCTGTACATAGAATAAAAATAATACTCATACACTTAAGTGATCTATGTTGTCAGTGGTTTAGATTCTCCTTACACAATTAGGAAATAGAACCCCACCATGATTTAGTAGATATTCTTTGAGGTTGCTGTTGCTATAAATTCATCACCCTGAAAACAGAATTGTGTTTAGCCTTTCCATACTTAGCTAGGTCACATCCACACCATGATAAAACATTGGGGTAGGGCTTTAGTTGAGATTAGTAATAATTATAGTTAAAAATAAGAATTCATATTTTATAGATTAGGGGAGAAACTGAAGGTAGGGAAACCAGTATGGTTTTTTGCCAGTATAGTACAGTGGAAAGAATTCCGAATTCTTGAATTGAGGCTCCTGAATCAGGCCTGGGTTTGAATCCTGTTTCCACTTCTTAATCATCTTTGTGACCTTGGGCGGGACACTTCATTTCTCTAGGTCTTCATTTTTTATTGCAGAATGAAGATGGTATCTGTTGATTCTCTCCAATTTATCCAGCATATACATACACACACATGTGTTTACATGTACATGTTTATACAAATATATATGTGTGTGTATGTACGTATGTATATGTACATTTAGTTGCCTCTCCCCATCAGACTGTGAGCTCCTTGAGAGCAGGTATTGTCTTTTGCCTTCCTTTCTATGCTTTGTGCAGCACAATGCCTGGAATGGAGTAGGTGTTTAATAAACTCTTGTTAACTGGTTCTAAAGTCCCTTCTTGCATGAAGCCCACGTTCTAAGGGACAAGTAATGAAGATCTGAACATGGGTGTAGCAGTGGGAATGGAGACAAAGGAGTAGAAGGAAGAACTATTCACGAGGTAGAAACAGCAGAATTTACTAACTCTCTGGATACAGGAAACAAAGGACAAATAGTAGGAGTCAAAAATGATTCACAGGTTTCAAGTCTGGTTAAAGGGGAGGGGAGAGATCTTTCTTTGGCCATCTTTGGCACCACTGAGAGAATTAGAATAAGGAGAAGTAGGTTTGGAGAAAAGATAATGAGTTCAGGCTTGCACATGTTGCATTCAATATGCCAACAGAACATTTAGATGGAGATAACCGAGATTCAAATGGATATGCTGTTCTTTAGCTTGGTAGAAAAGTCAGGATAGGATTATAGATGTGGGAGTTATTCATGTCATATACATGTTTTAAGAAATAGTTTCAATGTATATTTAAAATGTGTTTATATATTAACATAGTCTATATGGTTACTATAACAGTTAATAATTGTGCTATACTACATTATAATATAAATATTTAATTTATATTACTAATTACTTATTAATTTGTATTACCTACACAACACATTACTATATCACTATTTAATATATTATTGTATGATGTTAATAATACAGATTATATTATTATATAAATTAAATACATATTTTAAAATTTTAAATATTTAAAATATATTTTAAAGCTCCATTCCTTAAATAGATGCTTATGACATAATGATTCCCATATCTATATCTTATATATGTTACTGTATAGTATAATATAATTAATAATATGCATGTATGTGTAAATACACACACACACCTGAGCAAACACACTAGTGGGGAGGAAACTGTATGGTTTAGTGGAAATACCATCAAGCTTAGAGCCAGAGAAGCTGGATTTGAATCCCTGCTAGTTACTCCCCATATACTTTTGAAGTCCCTTTCTTACTCTGAGACTCATTTTCTTCTTCTATAAAATATGAGTTTGGATCAGTTTACAAGGCCTTTTCCAGCTATGAATCATTGATTCTGTGAAGTAAAGCTCCTCCCTTCTCACGATGTATTCCAAACCCCAGTGCTAGTGCCATTTCTGGTGATCCATTGTGCTGTTTTTAGATATCAGTGCTTCCCTCCATCATTGTCATCAGCCAAGAGTTTGAGTCTTCACTTCCTAAGGACTTCCTAACACTCCTTTAACCAAAGATAGGAGCTCAAGGAAACGAGCAGCTTGCTTGACTTGGCCATTCCATCATCTTTTTCCTACACAATTACAGCAGATACTTCAGAAAAAGAAGTAAACGTACCCAAGAATAATATGTGCCTTGATTATTCATACATTCACTCATCAAAGATTCATTGAGCACTGGAGAGACAGTGTGGTATAGTGAAGGAGTGCCAGATTCGGAGTCAAGAGAACTGAGTTCAAATACTGATTCTGACACTTACTAGCAACTCTCTCTAAGCCAGATTTCTCATTTGAAAAATGGGATTAGTAATAATAATAATAAATGTCCTTACCTAACAGAATTATGTAGGGAAAAGCACTTTTGCAAGTGCTTTCTAAACCTTAAAAGGAGATACACACCCGAGTTGTTTTGTGTAAGTCATTTTTCTAGTGTCTCCTTCCATCTCTTCTAATAGGATATATAGGAAATGATTAAGAGAGGGAAGGTTGGGAAGAGGGGTTGGGAAAGGTTCCCTGTGAAAGAGTTTTAGTTGAGACTCAAAGGAAAGCTGGGCAGTATTGCCCTTAGATAGGTAGAGCATTTGTTAAATGCTGTGAGCATATGAATAAAAAAGCCAGTTAAGACCACTCTCAAGGAGGTTAGGTTTGGTTAAAAGGAGACCAATATATAAAGGGGAGCTAGAAAGAGGGAGGGATGTACAGATCAAGTCGATAAGCATTTATTCAGTGCCCATGTGCCAGACCCTGTGGTAAACAGTGGGAATGGAAAGAAAAATAGTCCCTGTTCTTACGGAGTTTACAGGTTAATAGGGAAAGCTACATGCAGACAACTATGTACTAACAAGGTATATACAAGGGTAATTGAAGATATTAGAGGGAAAGGACTGGCATTAAGGGGGATGAAGAAAGGCTTTTCCCATAGAAGGTGAGATTTTAGCTAGGACTTGAAGGAAACCAGTGAAGCCGGGAAGTGTACATGAGGAGGGAAGAGTATTCCAGTCATAGGGGGCCAACAGTAGAAATGTCCAGAGTCTGGAGATGGAATGTCTTGTGCAAGGAACAGCAAGGAAGCCAGTATGTTGCTTCTAAGTGAGGTGAACTGAGCAATATGAAGTGAAAGGTCTTATACTAGAGCCAGGGTGGTTCTAGGGACAGGGTCTGAGGTTCTGGCAGGAATAATGACTGGACTGATTTTGGGATTATATTATTTTATTTTGTTAATGTAGTTATTGCATATTTCTGTTAACAAAGTCTTCTGTAGGCTTGAGTTTTTAAAAAATTGTCTCCTTTTAGTTGTCACATAGAGGCAGCCTGGCATAATGAATAGAGAGCTTTGGGGCTCTAAGACCTGAGTTCAGTCCTGACACACATTAGCTGTGTAGTACCGCTTAACCTCTTACAGTTCTAGACTGTTTTCTAGTACTCTAAATTGCAGAGGTGCTGGCCTGCATTGATTGAGGGAGTTTATTGATCCAGGGCTTTCTCATACTAATAAAATCACAAATAAGTGCCTTACCCTGACCCTTTCCCTCTCCTTATCCCTAGGCCTATAGCTGTCACAGAAGATAACATGCAGTCCCATCATAACATGCAATGACAAATAGCATGCAATGCCTATCAACTCAGGAATGGCTAAATCTGCGGTTCTCAACCTATGGGTTATGTTCAATTTGTAACAATGAAAATACATCCTGCATATCAGATATTTACGTTATGATTCACAACAGTAGCAAAATTACAGTTATGAAGTAGCAAGGAAAATAATTTTATGGTCGGGGGTCACCACACAATATGAGGAACTATATTAAAGGGTCGCAGCATTAGGAAGGAACCACTGGGCTAAATAAATGATGGTATATGAATATAATGGAATATGACAATGCTGTAAGAAATTATGCTAGGTCTGTATCCCAAAGAGATACAAAAAAGGGGAATGGACCTATTTGTACAAAAATATTTATAGTAGCTCCTTTTCTAGGGCTAGGAATTTGAAATCACATACCCATCAGTGGTGGAATGGCTGAACAAGCTGTGGTATATGATTGTAATGGAATATTATTGTGCTATAAGAAATAACAAGAAGCGTGCTTTCAGAAACACCAGGAAAAATATACATGAATGGGTACAGACTCAAGTGAGTATTACCAGGAGAACATTGTACACCAATAACACTAGTGACACCAATATATATTGAAGACCTGTGAATGACTTCGCAGTTTTCAACAATACAGTGATCTAAGATAGTCCCAAAAGACTCATGATGAAAAATGCTCTCTACCTCCAGAGGAAGAACTGATATTATCTGAATACATGCTGAAGCACACTATTTTTCCCTTCCTTCCTTCCTTCCTTCCTTCCTTCCTTCCTTCCTTCCTTCCTTCCTTCTCATTCTTTCTTTTTGTTTGAGTCTTCTTGCAAAATGACTAATACAGAAGTATTTTTACATGATTGCACATGTATAATCTATATCAGATTTCTTGCCATCTCAGGGAGGAGGTAGGGAAGAGAGTAGGAGGTAGAATTTGGAACTCAGATATTAAAAAATGATTTTACACATTGGGGAGAGGGATAAAATATTATTTAAAAAAAGAAAAAATATGTGGTGAATATAGAGAAGCATGGAATGTTCTATATGAATTGTTGAAGAGTTAAGTAAGGATAACCAAGAAAACAATATATTCCATGGCTACAGCAACATAAATGGGAACAGCTACACACCAAAAATTCAAGAGTGAATGTAACAAAAATATAAAGACAAAACAGGACTTGAATGAAGAGATAAAAGAAGACTCCCCCAGACTACTCCTTCATGGTGGTGGGAGGTCCACAGGTGTTACACATTACCCATTTCCAGACATTTTCAATGTATCAGTCAGTTGTGCTGATATTTTTGTCTCTAAAAATACTCTTTATTGTATGGAATGGCTCTCTAGGAGGAGGATGGAAGAGGTCTCTTTGGGATGACCATGATGATGTAAGAAACAGAAGACATCAATACAAACCGATTTAAAAAAAATAGCAAACATGCAGATCAGGGGTTCAACTTTCACCTCCTAATTTTTGTTGTTGTTTAGACCTATAATTAAATTGGTGAAGAGAACTCTTAGTGAGAAAACTGCCTCAGTGACTGTTCTGGAAGCTATTGTTTTAGACAGTTTTCCAGGGGCCTGGAAAGGTAAATTTATTTGCCCAGAGCCACATAACTAGTATGTGTCAGCTGTGGAACTTGAATCAATGCCTTCCTGATTCCAACCCCTGACCAGTTTGGTTGGAATGCAGAATGTGTGAAACAGAATAATGTGCAGTAAGCCTGGAAAGGTAGGTTGGAGCCAAATTGTTAAGAGTTTTAAAAGTCAATGATTCAGTTACTAAATATTTATTAAACACTTATCATATACTGGGCACTGTACAAACTCAGCCCTAGGGACACAGATCCAAAAAAGAAAGCTAGTCTCTGCCCTCAAGGACCTTTCAATCTAATAGGGGAAGACAGCCAGTAACAAGAAACTGAAAAAAGGAGTGGTGGTGATTGTGTGAGTGGAATGTTGGAGATAAACTTGGGATACAGCATGGAGGTAAAATCGACAAGATTTGGCACCTGATTGAATATGAAGGGTGAGGGAGAAGAAAGGCTTAAGGATGGCTGAGGTTGTGAACCTGGATATTTGGAAGAATGTTGGAGACCTCAATAGAAATGGAAAGTTGGGAAGAGAGAAGGATTCTGGGGAAAATATCATGAATTTTGTTTTGGACATGTTATGTTGGGATGCCTGTGAGACAGCTAGTTGGAGAAGTCCTACAGGCAGGCAGTGATGTGGGACTGGATTCTAGGAGGGCGACTGGATATATAGAGTTGGGGAGGGTGGGGAGAAATAAGGACATGCAAGGAGAGGAGTATTTCAGTGGAGGACGTTGAATTATTATAGTCATAACTTGTTTTGGTCATCATTTGAAGTTAATAACTCAAATTCAACAGATATTTATTAAACAGCAGCATGTTTCTTTCTATGTAAACAGCAGCATTGATAGTGCATGAGAGATTTATGCAGTGTTCTCTGCTGCTGGTCACATTTTCCACTGACAGTTCCCTAAGTCATTTGGAGAAACTTGGATGTGGATTTATTTCCATTCAGTGGCAGGAAATACAGTGAAGAAAAAGAACCATAAGGGGAAAAAATAGAATCATAGTTGGAAGTTGGAAAGGACCCCAGAGTCCACTTCATGTCTGACCAAGAATCTTTTTTTATTTTTTACAACATGCTCTACAAATGGTCATCCAGAATCTGATGAAAAGACTTCTAATGAGAGTGAATCCACCAGTTGTCAAGGTAGCTCATTCACCTTTGCTTAGGTAGAAATGTTAGGAAGTGTTCTTTACATAAGTCCTGAGTCCGCTTCTATAACGCTTCTGCTTGACATTCCCATTGCTGTCCTATATGACCAAGCAAAGGGAGAAGGCACTTCAATATTTCTATCTCATTATTACTCTCTTGAATGATGTTTTAAACTTACAGTATTATCTTTTCCTTGATAGGTTTTTACTCTCAAGAAAAACTGTGTTATTTTAAATAACATTTCCAAAACACATGGCCATTTTTTTCCAACTGCAACAAAACTACTGTTATGTAATCTTATTAAAATTAAATGACTAAGGAGTAATTGGAGAGATACAAACAAATAGGGCTTTTTAGGAATGCCTCCTGCTTTTTCTTCAGATTATAAAGTTTAATGTCTTTTATTTTAAAAAGTTACTAAAACTGACAAGATAAATTGTGTTTCAGTTATGAATATAAACTAATATGGCTCCACACTGCACCATGCTTTCATTTAAGTTGATCTTATCACAAATGCATGTGAATTTCACATAGAAATTTAGATTTATGACACATGATTTTATTGAAATTGCTACAAGATGGAGATGGCAATGTGTATTTCTTATGTATCACTTATATTACCTTTATTTTATTAATTTTTTCCCTGTATTGTGAGAGTATCTTAATTATAGGTGTCTTTTGAAAGATCAATCTGAAACCCTTTTTGTTTATGCTGTCCTGATTCATCAGAGATAAGAAAACTTCATTTTGTATTTCCAGGATATATTTATTTTGATGGTTTGATTTTTAATAATGAAATAAATATTCTGTAAACTTGCTATAGAGGTTTCCCAGAAAAAAAAATCAAACCATTACAGACATTTGAGGATCTATATTTGGAAGATAACTCCCTAATGAGCTCCAAAATTTAATATCTAGATACTTACTATGACCTGAGAAACTAATATAAAAAGTCATAAATAAATATTTTCAGAAAACAGTGATTAAATAATTTTGAGGTGTTTCTGGGTTATGAGTGAATTTTTGTGCATTGTATAGATGGATATGTATTTTGTTGAAGATATGAACGGAGACCTGGTCAGAAAGGCCTGAACTGTAGAAATTCCATGGGTTGATTTTGGAGTGATTTTGGGGAACCATAAGGAATTAAACTACAACTTGATTTTTTTTATAAATCTACAAACCAATAAATTCATTATCCATTCTCCATAGTCTACCCCTCTTGTCAAAGGAATATTTTCAAAGTATCTTATACTTGACTTGTTTTTTCTTGCCTCTGTGCTTCTACTCCTTACCCATAAACCCCTGTAGGTGTCTTCTTGTCTCCATTAATCATGTGTTTCTTTTCTCCAAGACTACTATAAAAATTCACTTCCTCCAAGAAGCATTCTCTAATTAACATTCTGTCCTGATAACTCCTTTGCTGGCTACTTGACCCTCTCCTTTTTTCCTGGCAATCTCATTCACTTCCTCAGCAGCCTTGCCCACCCCAGGGTGAATTCCCCTGAGGCCTTCTCTCCTGACTGGTGAGTGCCTATTGAGGGTGCAGCAACTCCAGAAGACAAGTTGAGGGGTCACACATCCTCAAGAGGCCTCAGCCATGTTCACTTCACTTCTAGATCAGCTCACTGTCTCAAATGCCCCAATTCCTCAGGAGCCCTTTTACATTTTGATGTTAAGTGTTTAATATATGCTCCCTATTTGTCTATCAGTTTCTATTCTTGAACATGTCTTTTCATATATTCACTATAGAGGTTTTATCATCTGTGCTAGAAATAGCATTCTGTGCTCTTTTTAATATTTGATGGTGACTCCTCACTCACATCCTTTTTTTGGGGGGAGGGAGAGGGTCAGACATATCCTTGATGACGTCTTTGATACCATTTCTTTTGTACAAGTAGTTGAGAGCTTGTTGTCACCTTTAGACAGAAAACTTACAAATATCTCCCCATTTCCTTCCTCTCTTTCTTTCCCTCACTGTCACATAGCAGCCAAAATTTTTTTATTAAGTGCCTTGTACGTGCTGGTGATATGAAGAGCTTTGAAGGAAACTAGGGATTCTTTAAGGCAGAAGTGAGGAAGGTGAGGTACAGATGATAAGAATAATCGAGGATGAGGAGAGAGAATTGGAGCAAAGTGCCTGTAAGCTAAGGACTAGAGCATTAGGTTCAGTTGGGTAAGCATCTAAGACAGTGGTTCTCACTTTCAATCTAATGGGTTATGTTCAATTTGTAACAATGAAAATACATCCTGCTTATCAGATATTTACATTACGATTCATAACAGTAGCAAAATTACAGTTATGAAGTAGCAACGAAAATAATTTTATGGTTGGGGATCACACAACATGAGGATCTGTATTAAAGCGTCACGGCATTAGGAAGGTTGAGAACCACTGCTCTAAGACATGCTCTCCGTTCTCCACATTTTCTTTGCACACCTAAAAAATTAGTTCATCATTGTTCTGTGAGGTGCTTGGCTGGCTTGGTCCAGATGCTACATTTGCTTTTACCATATGTCATTAGCCTTCCCATTTGTTTGAGTAGGGGAGGAAGGGCTAGTGAGCTATGTTATCTTGTGTACTCAAAAAGATATTAAGGCATGCTTGTGTCCACAGTGTCAGCTATTCATTATGACAGTTTATTATTGTATTACAGATGATGTTTGATAATCCAAAATGCAAATAGAGTAAATAACGCTTGGCACTAAGCCCAGAACTGAGATGTGAAGTAGAAGTAGCTGAAAGTTGTAAACAGGTGAAAGGGAAAAATCTGAATTGTTTTGTGGAAAAAAGAGAATTACATGAGGAATTCTGTACCATTTTAATACTCCATAATCCTTTTATTCTAAAGATACTACATTGTCAATAAACCCAACAAGAAATTAATATTTCAGTGTCATGAATGAATGGGACTGCATCCTTTGATGGCTTTGTGATTTCCTCAGTATGTGTATTTCCTGTATTTGTTCTCTTCTGGTACAAAGCTTAAGTACGGTTTACGTAAATTCTCCATAGAGGATCCTTCAGCTGTGCTGGAAATCTTCTGATCCTTCTAATATTTTGTCTTATCTCATTCTTATCTCCTTTTTTGGAGATTTCCTTGATGTTTTCTTTTATTCCAATACTTATGAACAAGTAGCTACTGATAAGGGGCAGGTAGGTGGAACAGTGGATAGAAGGCTTGGCCTCTTCCTGAGTTTAAATCTGGCCTCAGAAACTTACTATGTGTGTGATCCTGGGCAAGTTACTTAACTCTGTTTACCTCAGTTTCCTCATCTGTAAAATGAGCTGGAGAAGGAAATAGCAAATCCTTCTGGTATCTTTCCCAAGAAAACCCCAAAGGGGGTTACAAAAAGTTGGAAATGACTGAATAACAACAAAAATTATATGCATAGGCCTGCTGTGTCTTTCTTCTGCCCTTTGGATTATTTTGTAGGATCATATAGAACTCATGCAATCCCTTATTTCACAGATGAGGAGACTGAGCCTCAGAAAGGTTAAGCCTTTATAATTTTGATTATTCCAGAGTTGTGTTATTTCATATCACTATTTATATAGTTTAAAAAATATATATTTGAATAATCCTGGCATACTTACTTACTTGACTGATTCAAATATTTGATTCTTCCATAGGCATGGCAGAATATTAATGTGTATATATGTGTGCATATACTTGTATACCCATCCATTAGAGATCTGGAAATGACCAGGCTGTGATCTATTGTGGGGAAGTAACAAAGTTCAACTGTCTTTTAATCTCCCCTAACCATCCTAGCTGTTGCTGTTTGCATAGAACAGAGGAGCATGATGGGAGGAGGTTAAAATCCTTTCCTTACTGCAGTACTTCTCAGTCTCTTCTGTTGGAGAAGGGAAACCCCAGGGAGATTTACCCCCATGAGCAGGGAGGATAAGATCTAAGAAGTGAAATCAGTTTCTGACCATAAGGTAGTCAGTCAGGTGGCAATTGAACTGAGAAATTCAGGGGAGACAATATGAGACAAAGCAATTCCATTTAGCTCTGCTTTCAGCAATTAGTAAGTGAGTTTTGAAGAAAAGTGGTTAGTTAAGAAGAAGGGTTCAAAGGGCAAACCCGATCTCAGCTTCCCCATCTCTCTCATCTAGTACAGCCTGGCTGAGACAGCAGGTTTGGGAAGCTGCCAGAGCTTTGTGGCTATTAGCTGAGAATGCTGGTCAAGGTGTCGCCTTTGCTAATAGGGAGAAAAGGCTTACTTATAACCCCTTCAGTAGATGGAAAACAGAGTTACAGATGGCTCCGGAAATAGCACCTCAGTATTAAACTATGACTGAAACACAGGAGGCTAAAAAGAGTAGGCTGCAAGCTGTCTGCTCACCTCTGCAGGGTTAAATTGTAGTGCTTCCTGGTGAAAGGTGGAGGTGGCTGGGAGACCTGGCTAACAGATCACCCAGAGCAGAGACTCCATATCTGGCAAGACACGGCATCTGGCAGGAACAAGATCCAGCAGCATGGGGCACAATTTCAATTGAATTCAATACATTTTTTATCAAGCAATTACTGTGTACAGACAGACTAAATAGGAAGTAATTTCAGGGTGTGGGGAAAATACTAATACTTTTTTATGCAGGAAGTGATCCCTGAACTGTTGTGGAACTTGTGGTCCAGGGACCCCTAAGGCTCTTGACTCAACCATATCTGATTCTGGGGACCCCCTCCCCCACAAAAGGTCATTTTCTTTCTTTCGCTTTTCCCCATCCAAAGCTTAATATATAGGATACACACACACACACACACACACACACACACACACACTCCTATAAATATAGGAAAATCTGCAGCTGTAAATTAGTTGGAGCTTGTATTTAGTGCTGTTATGTCCAGTTCTTGTACAATGCTCAAGGTGGCAAACATGGGTAGAGGACAGCTTTTATTTCACCCCACAGAAAATCCAGAAGACGGGAAGGACTCATAAGAGCCTATTAACAGATAAAGAAAATGCAAAAAACCCAAACAAACCCTAAAACATTGATATTAGCCCATAATCTCCCTTAATAAAGTGACTGAACTTGGCTTTACCATCAGGGCAATCTTCTGACTGTATGGCTTGTATCCCTAGCTTTCCTACAGGATCCTTCACAGCCACCTACCCCACCCCACCTTTTTCTCACAAACCAAAACAAATAAACAAACCAAAAATGAAACAAAACCACTACCACCACAACAAAACAAACACTGTACTTCCAGTAATTTAGACTTCCTCTGGAAACCAAACACATTTTGGAGATGCTAGATGGGCAGTCTCTTTTTCCACTGGATAAGTATTGTCTAAATCATTCCCTGTAGTAGGAGGGGTAGGAGTGGCAAAGTCTCAAGCTCTTAGAAACCTCCCCTTCCACTCCCAAGCTTATGTTGTAGCTTTTTACTCTTTACTGTATGGTGATGATCTTTCTCCAGAAGTGATCTTTGCTCAAGAAATCCTGCTTTTTCCCTCTAAGATTCAATCTCTGAATTCCAAAATTTGAGAATTCTCAAACTTGAGGTTGTATCTCAAGGTAACTCTTCAGACTGATGCTCTCAAGGAATTTTCCATCTCAAGCTAGAAGGTTATGTTCTGGAAACAAGCATGCCTAGTAAATCAAAATTTCTCCTCCAGTACATAGGAAGTTAGGGCTCAGGAGTATGGTCCTTGAGCAGTTACCCTCTTGGGCCAAGTGGGCAAGCACAATCTATTTATGTTATGTCTTTTGGCAGGATCTCTGTTATTGTCCCAGCTGCTGCTGTCTCTTGGGCTGGGAAAGTCCAGCATGATGACAGCATTTTTGCAACATCAGAGCTGTGTAACCCCACCATGTATGTGCCCTTTTCACATGTGATACCTATGTACACATCTGTATATGCAGATGCCTGGACTATGTGTGTCCCTCATGAATGTTCTATGCATAATTCATATACAGACTCACTCTTTGTAGTGATACATATATATGTGTGGGAAACTAATTTCAGGGTTTGTGAGAGAAATGCTCTACTGTTATTTTATTAACATTGCTACTTAATTACATACTATTGTATGAACTCAATGTGCCCTGCACCTGACTAGTAAAAGCAAAACACTTCTTTGAAAGCTTTTGAGCTAGGGGTCTGAAGAACACTCCAAAATACTTGTGATTTAAGGTAGCTAATTGAGGGATCAGAATTAAGGGGCCCATGGGAGCTTCATTTCCACCCCCAAATGGATATATGTATGTGTTAATGGACCGACTCAATAACCTGCCCGTTCAGTTGCATGTCATAGGCTATACAAAAATGTGTTTTTATTCGTTTTGGTTTTGTAACATAAAAAGTCAAACCAATTAATTTTCTATGTGTATTTGAGGAGATTGTATAATGTTCTAGGGCATACTGTATTTTACACTATTCCCTGTGAATTTGGAGAATCTTATATTCAATAGAGAATCCTTCTTTCATTTGCACTTTTTCAGAACTTCAGTGAACATTTAGATGAGTATATGTCTCCTTGTTCTACACATCACTTGATGTCATTACTCAGGATGTTAGAACAAGGTTGTCTCTGTGTAGCACTGGAATCGTGTAATTTTAAGCACACATGTATGGGAAGTACATTGTTAGAGATGACTTCAAAACTTCATTTTGTCATACCAAGTCAAATGCTTCTTAAAAATCAGCTGTAGTTCAGTTGTTTATGGTCACATCTGACTCTTTGTGAGCCCATTTGGGGTTTTCTTGGCAAAGATACTGGAGTGGTTTGCCATTTCCTTCTCCAGCTCATTTTACAGATGAGGAAACTGAAGCAAACAAGGTTAAGCGTCTTGCTCAGGGTCATGCAGCAAGGCCAGATTTGAACTCAGAAAGATGTCCACCACTTATGCCCAACACTCTATCCACTGAGCTACCTAAGTGCTGTATCAATAATGAGATATTCACAACACCCATGAGAAAATTTGACAGTCAAACACAAGAAGCATGAGAAGGTAAACATGGGAAAGAAATCATAAGGAACTTACCAAAGTTGAACTATTTACATACCAATATGGAAAAACGATAATAGTAACTTATGAAACTTTTTTTAGTA
>JAQQSW010005538.1:0-14164 GCA_028646575.1 Pseudocheirus occidentalis | reverse complement strand
ATTATAATACGTTACTTGGTTCCAAAATTATACTAAATAATACGAGGGTCTGTAAATGCACGTTTTCGCTGCAAGGTAG
Source organism: Pseudocheirus occidentalis (assembly GCA_028646575.1). Taxonomy (NCBI): domain Eukaryota; kingdom Metazoa; phylum Chordata; class Mammalia; order Diprotodontia; family Pseudocheiridae; genus Pseudocheirus; species Pseudocheirus occidentalis. The sequence goes on along the minus strand of JAQQSW010005538.1, from coordinate 14,085 downwards.
CATCGAGTAGCTGGTAGCCAATGTCCAGAATGGTTCGGAGTGCAAAGGGTTAAGACATATTTCAAATCTAGGTCTTACTCCAAATCCAGCTCTGCAGCCTCAGTGCCATACTGTCACTCAGTTAAATACCTGAATAGATGGTATGAAGAATGTGCTGAAGAGCATTAGAAGAGAGATGAATGTAGGCTAGCATAGTTGGGAAGGAAATGTAACTTTAACATGGGTGGAATTTTAATGGGCAGAAATAGTGAAGAGCCAGAGAGAACAGCTTTAAGGAAGTAATGACCATAAGTGCTTTGAATGAAGTTAGTCTATTGGACTTTAGATAACTATTGAAATTTTTGACCAGTTAGAAAACTGACACAGTGATCTAGGAATGTGGTATTGGCCTGAATCTTGGTTATAGTAATGGGGATCAATGCAGTGAGTGTATATAGATGGAAGAATATTAGCAGGACTTGGAACCTGACCAGAATGGTCAGGGAAGGAAAGAAGGTGGGAAGGAAAAGGAGTCAAAAGATGCTTCAGGTTTTAAGTATGGTAAACTAGGGGATTTATGATGTCAGACTCCTAATTAGTGTTTTCTAATGGTGTCCAAAATAGGGATTGGATAAGGAAATGAGTTTAGTTCTGGATGCAGTTGGGAGGTGCTGGTAGGCACCTCCAGTTAGAGGTATCCAGCTGACTATTAGAAATGTGGATCTGGAACTTGGCAGAAAGACCAGAATAATCTTTAGATTTGGGGATTGTTCCCAAAGCATTGATATTTGAAACCATGGGTGTAAAAAATAAGCTAATCAGAGAGAATATAGAAAAAAAATTAGACCTTCCTTATGTTTAAAGAAGAACTCAAAAGTGCAGTCATAGAAGTAGGAAAGAAAACAAGAATATAGAATCTAAGAGAATGCGGGGTTTGGACAAGAAGATTTTCAAGGTTCCATCTAGCTCTAAATCGTTGATCTTTGTAGTAAGAGAGAACTTCAAGGAATCATGGGTAGCAGGTTAATTTTTCAGAGAAGTTGAGAATGAAAAATAGAATCAATCATTAAGAATTTCTTAAGGATTTTTTGTGTTCTAGGTACTGTGCTAGGCCTTGGGAATACAAAAGCAAAATGAAAGTCCCTGCCTTTGAGAAATTCATGCTGTATCAGGGAACCAAAGATTTTGAACTATTAGGGAGGGACATTAAAGGTTGTTTATTCCAGCCCTTTCCTTAAACACATTAAACTGATACCCACAAAAAGGTTAAGTGGCTTTTACCAAGCAAAACTGAAATTTAACCCAGGGGCTGTTGACTGCAAATGTAAGGCTTTTGTCCCCTGTACTATAAGGCTAGATATGGTAGTATTACAAGAATGATAGTGTCACAACTCAGATTCTAAGATATTAGGGAATGAATTGATGATAAAGTAGAGATAGTAAATCCCAGTTTCAAAAGGAAAAGTGAAAATAGAAAGGTGAAATGAGAGTTGTGGTTTTGTCTCTGTTAATAAGCTTTGGTCACATATTGCCAGTTGTCTTTTGGTTATTTCAGTCTAACTATCCTGGGTACATCTCAAACTCGGCATATCCAAAATAAAACTCATTATCTTCCCTCCAGAATTTTACCCTTTTTGCTAACTTCCCCATTTCTGCCAAAGGCATCACCATTCTTTCAGTCTTCTAGGTTTGTAATTTTGGCATTATTCTGGGCTCCTTACTCCACATGTTCAGTCATTTGTCAAATATTTCCATTTATGCCTCCATAGGGCCACCATTCTTATATCCAACCCTTTCTATTAACACAGTTTCTACCTTGGTTGAGGCCCTCAACACTGCTTGTCTTGAGGTTGATTATATCAGCTTCCTAATTGGTTTCCCCATTTTAAGTCTTTCCCCTTCTCCAGGACATCCTCCACACTGCTGCAAATGATTTTCCTTAAATCCCAGATTTAACTATGTTGCTCCCTAACAAAAAAAATTTCAGCAGCTCTCTATTGCCTCTACGATCAAATATGAACTCCTCTGTTTAGCTTTTAAAGCTCTTACAACTTGACTTTAACTGTCTTTCCAGCTTCATTGAACATTATTCCTCCTTCAAGCACTCTACCATTCCTATTAACCTTCTCTCTTTTCACACCATATCATCTTTTATCTTCATTTTAAGGCTGTCCCTCATGCCTGGAATATACTCATTCCTCCCCTCACCATGATAGATGATATCTCTCTGGTTTGACTGCATTTGGGTTTTTGCTGGCCACATGTAGCCAGCAGATGGACACCTCTGCCCCACACTGATAAAATCACAAGTCTGAAATGGAAAAAAAAAAAAAACTAAGCGTATTTGGAAAATGATACAACCATAATATTTCAGAGGTAGAAGGACATAAAGATAATTGAAACAATCCCCTCCACCTTCTCTTTATAAGAAACTAGGGAGGTTCAGTTCAGTCAGGAACTAGTTACTAGCAGAATTGAGACTAGAACTCAGGACTTAAGCTTTGGGGCTAATTCTTACCCTTTTAACCAAAACTATAGGATCTCAATGAATTTTCCAGGCTGTGGAGGTTCTCCAAGGAACTTTTTTGGCTTAATAATAAAATTTGTTTACAAAGCTACTTTTCTCAAAACAACTCTTCAAGGTAGATCTATGGATATACAAAAAAACACATTATCTTCATTTTACATATGATGAAGTTGAGGCTCTTGAAGGTTGTGACTTGCCCATGCACTCAGCTTACACATTTAGTAAGTGACAGAGCCAAGCTTACACATTTAGTAAGTGACAGAGCCAAGATTTGGTTCTAAATCCTCTGTTCTTTCTAACATACACACACGCGCGCGCGCACACATACGTATCTTAAGTAGCTAGCTGTAAAAATTACTTTTGTCAGTAGATGCCACTGTCTTATATAAAATCAATCTCAGCCAAAATATTCAGAATTCTGTAATTTTTTTAAAAAGCTATTTATTTACATTTGGTTGACAACATTCAGTTCCACAGTCCTTTGAGTTTTGAACTTTCTCTCCCTTGCCTCCATGGTGGCATGGAGTCAAATATAGGATCTACAGATACCTTCACATTAAACGTTAGGTTGTAAAGAAGGACTATAACCAATGGAGCGAACAATGAAAAGAAGAAACAAAATAAAATTTTAAAAAGAGAATAAGTTGTTTGCTTCAATCTGCATTCAGACTCTGTAGTTCTTTCTCTAGATGGGGATATCCCTTTCCATCATGAGTCTTTTGGAGTTATAGCCTTGCACTGCTGAGAGGAACCTAATCTATCCAAGCTAGTCATCACACATATAGTGTGTCTGTCGTTGTGTCCAAAGTTCTCCTGGTTCTGCTCTCCTCACTCAGCATCAGTTTATATAAGTCTCTCCAGGTTATTATGAAACCCTTCCCTCTTTCACCTGAAGACCTCATTCATGGAAACTATTCAACAAGACCTTCCTCTTCTCCCTTATCTTTATCTCAGGATCCCATGTTGTCATTTCTTATTCCTTCTTCTCCCTCAGCCTTTGAAATTCAGAGGTGACTGCTTTGTCTGACTTAAGACAAAAAAAACTCTTCTATGCTCCCTTCCATCTTCTCTTGATCACATTATCAGTCACACATGCATGCGTGCACACCCACACACAGACACCCTTCCTCCTTCCCTGTTCAAAGCTTCTTTCTCATATTTGCCAAATGTTGCTGAAAGGTTCCTTCCCTATTGCCTTCAGACATGTGCAAGTCTCTTCAATCTTTATGAAACCTTAACTAAAACCTACCACCCCCTCAAAGTATCATCTTATATTTCTCCCTTTCTTGATTAAATTCCTTGAACAAACTCTCTACTTATCTTGTTTTCTCCTTTTTAACTCTTTGCAGTCTGGTATCCAACCTCATCACTCTCAACTGTAACTACTCTCTCCAAAATTACCAGTGATCTCATAATTGATAATTCTTAATGGCTTTTTCTTAGCCCTCATGCTTCTTAACACCTCTGTTCCATTGATAGTGTTGACAACATTCGTCATGGAGATTTTCTCACTGGATTTATAGTGCTACTTCTCCCCTGGTTCGCTTCTCTGTCAAACTACTACTTCTCAGTTTTCTTTGCTTTTGTGTATCATCCCTATCACCTTCTTTAATTATGGGTTTTCCCTAGAGGTCTGTCCTAGGCTCTTTTTTCTTCTTCTTCAGTCATTTCCTATTCTTCCTGACCCTGTGGACCATAGAACACCAGGTCCTTCTATCTTCCACTTTCTCTGTAGATCTGTCAAAGTTCATGATGTGATTCTGTGATACTGCCTGTCTATCTTATCTTGTGTCATACTATTTTTCCTTTTGCCTTCTATCTTTCCCAACATCAGGGGCTTTACCAGTGAGTCTCTTCTCATTATGTGGTCAAATAGTTAAGCTTCAGCTTCAGTATTTTACTTTACAGTGAATAGCCTGAATTAATTTCTTTAGGTATTGACTGATTTGACCTCCTTGCAGTCAAAGGGACTCTCAAAAGTTTTCTCCAGCACCACAATTCAAAAGTGTTGATTCTGTAGCACTCATCTTTCCTTATAGTCCAACACTCATGGCCATATGTTGATACTGGAACAGTCCTTTATGATAGCAGTGTGATGTCTCTGCTTTTTAGTATGCTTTGCAGATTTGCCATAACTTTCCTTAGAAGAAGCAGCATCTTTTAATTTTGTGGTTGTAGTTGCCCTCTGCATGGATCTTTGAACCAAAGAATATATAAAATCTGGCACTGTGCTTCCATTTCTTTTCTGTCTGTCTGCCTGGAAGTTGATGGGACCAATTGCCAGGATCTTAGTTTTTTTGGATGTTAAGCTTCAAGCCAGCTTTTACGTTCTCCTCTTTCACCTTCATCAGGCAGTTTCTTAATTCCTCTTCACTATCTGTCATCAGAGTGATATTGTCTGCATGTCTGACATTGTTGCCATTACCCCAGTAGCCTTAATTTTAGTTTTCAACTCATCCAGCCTGGCATTTTGTGTGATGTACTCTGCATATAAGTTATATAAATAAGATGACAATATACAACCTTGTCATACTATTTTTCCAATCTTACACCAATCATTGCTTCCACATTGGGTTCTGACTGTTGCTTCTTGGCCTGCTTGTAGGTTCTTCAGGAGACAAGTAAAATGATGTGGTACTCCCATCTCTTACAGAACAAGCCACATTTTGTGTCATCCACACAGTCAAAGGTTTCAGTGTAGTCAATGAAGGCAGGGTTTTTCTGGAACTCCTTTGCTTTCTCCACAATCCAGTGAATGTTGGCGGTTTGTTCTCTAGTTCCTCTGCCTCTGAAAACCAGCCTGCTCTTCTGGTAATTCTTGGTGTATATATTGCTAAAGTCTACGTTGCAAAATCTTAAGCATGACCTTGCTGGAGTGTAAAATGAGTGTAGTTCAGTAATTCAAACGTTCCTTGGCACTGCCCTTCTTTAGGATTGAGATGTAAATTGATCTTTTCCAACCCAGTGGCCACTGTTGCATTTTCCAAATTTGCTGGCATATTAGGCACAGCACTCTCACAGCATCATCTTTTAGGGTTTACAATAGTTCAGCTGGAATTCTGTCATCTCCACTAGCTTTATTGTTAGCAGTGTTTCCTGTGGCCCACTTGACTTCATTGTCTAGAAGTCTGGCTCCAGATCAGTAAGCACACCATCCTGGTTATTGGTGATGTTAAGATCTTTCTTATGTGATCTTTTGTGTATTCTTGCCACTTCTTCTTAATCTCTTCTGCTTATGTTTAATTCCTGCCATTTTTGTCTTTTACCATGCCCATTTCTTTGCATGAAACCTTCCCTTGATATCCCTAATTTTCTCTTGAAGAAGAGATCTCTTGTCTTCCCTATTATTTTGTTTTCTTCTATTTCTTTGTAATGCTCATTTAAGACAATTCTTTCTCTCCTGACTGTTCTCTGGAATTCTGGAATGTTTTTTGTTGCTGTTGTACTATGTCTGTAATTTTTCAGGTGCTCTATCTCCTAGATCACAGCCTTTTAATCTATTCATCACTTCCACTTCATATTCATAAGGGATGTTATTTAGGTCATACCTATATAATCTGATGATTTTTCCTATTTTTCTTCAATTTAAGTCTGAATTTTGCAATAAGAAGTTCTTGATCTAATCCAGGCAGCTTCAGGTCTAGTTTTAACTAACTCTACAGAGCTACTCCACCTTTGGCTGCAAAGCATATAATCTGATTTTTGTATTGACTATCTAGTGATGTCCACGTGTTGTCACTTTTGGGGTGGTTGAAAAAGAACATTATGATCTGTGAGTTATCTTGACACACTTTCATTACTCTCTGCCCTGATTCATTTTGTACTCAAAGGGCAAACTTGCCTAATTCAGTTATCTTTTGATTTCCTACCTCAGCATTCCAGGCCCCATGATGAAGGTGGCATCTTCTTTTTTTGGTGTTATCACTAGAAGACAATGTTCGTCTTAATAGAATTAATTGACTTTGGTGTCTTCATTATCAATGTTTGAAGCATAGACTTATATTACTATGATATTAAATGGTTTGCCCTGGATTTGACCAGATATCATTCAGTCTTTTTTGAGTCTGTGCCCCAGTACTGCTTTTCTTACCCTTTTATTAACTATGAAGGCTGTTCTTTTTCTTCTGAAGGGATTCTTGCCCACAGTAGTATATGTAGTAATCATCTGAATTTGATTTACTAATTCCCATCCATGTAACTTCGCTGACAACCAGTTTCTCAGTATTTAATCTTTCCATCTCTTGTTTGACCATATCCAGCTCACCTTGGTTCATGGATCTTACTTTCCAGGTTCCTATGCAGTATTTATCTTTATAGCTTCAGACTTCACTTGCATCCGTAGATGCTTCCTTTTGTCTTTGGCCCATCCATTTCATTGGTGCTGGAGCTGCTTGTAGGTGTCCACCGCCCTTCCCCAGGAGTGTACTGGACGCCTTCCAACCTGAGGAGTTCATCTTCTGATGTCATCTCTTACATCATTTTAATACTATCCATGGGGTTTTCTTGACAGATAGTGGAGTGGTTTGCTATTTGTCCCTCTTTAGCTTGGTAATCTCATCCAATTACACCCACCTACAAGGACAGGGTGTGTGTGGTGCAGTTCATAGCCCATACCTGCAACTGGGGCACACTCGCTACCGTGTCCACAGTGCTGGCAGTGCACTGGTGGCCCTTTGCCAATATCTCCCTCAGCAACAGGCCAGAGGACCAGAGCACTGGTGTGCCCTACTTCTGTCTCAGTCTTCTCCAGATATCTGTGGGGGACCTGCAGGTGAATCCAAATGCTTATTTCATATTGTCTTTGGCACAGACTGATTTTTGCAAGAAACATGGATTTGTTCCTCAGAGTGCCCTTGTGGTTACATAATGCTGTCAGAAGCAATCACTAAGGTGAATGATTCAGAAATGGCATTTGCAAAAAAGTCTTTATTCAGTCATCACCCTGAAATGTTATCATCGCCTTCAGATCATAACTGGTTCTTTGCCAAATTGACCAGCATCTTGGGTCTTTGGTGGAAGCCAAAACAGTGACACTTGAATATTATAAAGCCAAACCTTAGTGAAGAGGAATATGGCTAATTTCATAATTCCGTCAAGATACTTCAGTCTTTGTGTAGAGAAGCTGCTTAAAGTTTTTCTCTGCATAGTTTTATAAAAGAACAAAATCCTTATTTTTGATACTTAAATAAGAGGCTTGCTGTGAGTTAGATTTAAGTATTTTTGTGACATTAAAAAAATTTTTTTTAAATATCATTAAGGAATCCTGGTTTCACTGAGTATTAAGGTATTTTCCCCCAAAACAAAATTGTGCTCATTTAAATTGGCCTTTGAGTTTGGAAATTATTTCACCATGTGTTGTTTATTCCTGGAAATCTCTTTACTCACTAAACCTACTATTCACTACCTACTGAGGCCTCTGATAGTTTTATGTGAACAGGATGAAAAGGGATTAATTTGCTCATATACTGAATGTGCCTAAATCTTCCCAAACAGAAACTGTTTCTTTAAACCCAGATGGAACTTCAGACAGTTAATGAACTTATGTGGGGGGGGAGGGGAGAGTGCGCTTATTAAATACAGGAACAAAGCTAGACTCAGAAGAAATTGCTGTGACAATAATATAAAATCAAGTAGCCACGTGAAATTTTTCCTAAGTTTGATTTTACTCATTTTATTTGAATTTCTTACTTATAATTCCCTTCTCACCTTAAAAAAATAAATCTTTTATCTGTTAAAGGGAAAGACAGGAAAATTGTGGGTACATACTGAGATCCTTATTAACCAGATGAGTCCAGCTGTTGTATAGAGCATAATTTTACCCATTCTACAAATAGGGTCATTCAGGCTTCTTTAGTTGGTCTTTTCAAGCCCCTCTTGAAGGAAACCATGAGAGGGGAAGATCATATAAAGAAAAGGAAATAGTTTTTCCTCAGAGTAAAATGTAATGGGGGACATGATTGTTAATGATTATAAAAATAAGTGAATACTTTTGAGAAGCATGAAGAGTGATTATCTTGAATGTTATGAGAGATAGTGTAGTGGAGAGGCCAAGACCTGGGTTTAGGACTCACCCTGAGCTGTATATACTGATTATAGGACCTTGGACAAGTAATTTTACTTCTCAGAATCCTAGGCAACTCTCTTAAAGCCATAAGTTGCAGAGAAGGTGCTAACTTCATTGGTATAAATTTTCTTGTCTGGGAGTTCCCTACACAATCAAAATTAAAATTACAATTCCTGTCCCATATATAAGTTGTATAAAATTGGTTATTGTTTTAATATTATTTTTCTTTCTTTTCTAAATCTCTAATACTGTTTTCAGACAAAATGCTTTATTTGAAGGTGTGTGTAAGCAGTAGCAATAGTGACACAGTACTTCTTGGGTTCCCTTCATAGCTCTGTTATTGATTCACTTTTTAAAATGCTTTATTACTAGTTATTTAAATCAACATCAGAGGAATGAAATAGCAATGAAACTTTATAAACATCATGTAAGGTTCTTTAAAATTTCGTTAAGTAAGATTAGGTCTTATATAGATTTGCCTTATTCTGAATTCTATCTTGCAGTGAATAATAGCTATTCAACTGACATTTGTACTGTAAAAAAAAATTAATGAGGGAGCAGCATGATAAAATTGAAAGAACTCTGGCCAGAAGGACTTGAGAGACCAGGATCTTTGTCCCATCTCTCTTCATATAAGCTGAAGGAACCTTGAACAGATTGATGTACTAACACTTCTGTTACTTCCTCTGTAAAATGAGGATGTTGAAGTATTGATTTCTGAAGTCCTTTAGGCTTACATAAGGGATAGGCGTTCAGAGTTCAAAAGAATGTTGGGCTTGGAACCTAGAAGATCTGGTTTGAGTGATTCATTTGACGCTAGTTGTGTAACCTCTCTTTTCCCATTTGCAAAATGGGAATAAAATAATTCCTATAGTAATAATACTAAAGTTCTTTTCCACTGTAATATTCCATGATGTATTAGTTTTTGCATACGTAAGAGTAGGTTTCCTGTCTGTCTTATCTTGTTCTATGAAGCATACCACCTTAGATCACAGTGGATATCCATATGTACTTTTACTTCTCAAGAACATATCATTATTGAACATTTTTGTCCTTTCTATGGAAGGTAATTAAGTTTATAACTAAGATTCATACGATATCTATGAGGGAAGAGGCAAAATTAAAAGAAATAAGCCCATTTTAATCCGATTTGTTATTTCAGTCTTTCTAGAAATTTCTTTATTTTTCTTAGTAATTTTATTTCATGTTAATCTGTACCTCTGTAATCTATACAATGAGTATCAGAGGCAAGAAGTACTAATCCTTTCATTTTTTGTGTCCTTTGCCGTGTTTAATATCTATAACAATGCAAGCAGTTGGTGCAGTAGATAGAGCACCAGTTTTGGAGTCAGGAAAACCTGAATTAAAATCCAGCCTCAGACACTTAACAGCCCTGCGACCCTGAGCAAGTCACTTTACCCTCTGTTTGCCTCAACTTCTTCATCTGTAAAATGGGGATAAAAACAGCACCAACCTCCAAGCATGGTTATGAGGATCAAGTGAGATAATATTTGTAAAAAGTACTTAGCTCAATGCCCAACACATAATAGGAGCTGTGTAAATGCTTTTCCCCTTCTTTTTTCTTTCCCATGTCTTATCCATGGTACACACTCAGTGTTTTTTGAGTTAAATAGTTACCCCATTTTGAATTATTTCCAATTCTCATGAAAATGTGATTTAACTTAACTATTAAAATGAAATCCTCATATGGAGAGAGAACTTAGTTTGTCTCATGTTCTTATCTTCAATTAGCACAATTGAATATCAGTTGTACATATCCTTTTAAGCCACAACAAGGATTATTTAAAATGAAAAATGTAGAACTCACTGAGTAGAACCTTAGAAACGTGAAGTTGTTGTTTTAAAGGAATATTGGTTTATATACATATGTTAATAAATCTCTTTCTATGCCCTTTTCCAGGATAAGGAATTGTTCTCAGGATTTCAAGAAGACAGTTGGTCAGCAGATGATTGGTTTAGAAAATTCATCTACTTTCCACAGGCCTATTCTGAACCCATCAGCAGTTGAAACAGTATGAAAAATACTATTTTCTTAGAATGGATACAGGCAAATGTTTTGACCCTGACCCTCTTGCGTTATTTCATCTCTTCTTTTTATCTGTCTACTACCTTAGTGGTTTTCATTTTTTTTTAATTGCTGTTTTTCTGTTTCCTTAACTGTTTCTCTCCATTTGAGGTTTACTCCCCCACCCTACTTTGTGCTTTCTTTCTCTACCTCTAACCTGCCTATTCTCACCTTACCATTTGCTTTTTTAAGGGATTTTTTAAAACTTGCTTTCCAGAATATAGATGTTAAAATATAAATTTCTATAGCCCTAAGTAGATTCTTTTTATTCTTTTTGGTTTTTTTAAATCTCTACCTGCATTTTTTGGAGGGTAGGCTATCTGATCTTTAATTCAAATAATTTTAACTGTAATGTAGAGATGGGAGGGGCTTGTTTTTTAGAAATACAATCATTAACTCTGTAATATTGGACAAGAAACATAATTTTCCTAGGCCTCAGTTTTCTGTGAGGTGTTTGGTCTACGTGGTCCTCAAAGTTTCTTCCAACCCTAATCCTGTCATGCTATAAAGTCTGTTTTAGTTTAGTATTACCAATAAGCAACCCCAAAACCCTGTTGAGAGTAATAAATATCATTATATGTTAGTGCTGGGGAGACTTACTTAGTGTCTCTGTTTCCATCCTTTATTATCATATTTTGATATCTGAAATTACTATTAGTTTATCCTTTTAAAGCAGTAGTTCATAGGTGAATATGACGTTGTGATGTCATTTAATTGTGCTGCTTTTGATTATTGGGAAGTTATTTTTTTCCCCTTAGGAAACTAAAACAACACAAGAAATTGATGAAGCCTTGAAAATAGCTGGTTGTAATTTTGAACAGTTAAGTGCTGCAGAAAAGGTAAGCTAAATGGATGTTGGCCATAGAAAGTGTTTTTGAATTGTTTTTATGGACTTAATGTTGGATTTATGTTTTTATGAATTAAAAAAGGCATTTATATTCCTTTTATGTTTCCATTTTGATGTGGCAGTAACCAGAATAGTTTATCTATTTTCACACTGGCAAACTTCATCTTAACCATAATTAGGTCTTAGCTAAGACTTTCCATAAGGCAGTAGTATCTCTGTGTATACAAATACTTTATAGAAAATACTTCCCCCCCCCCCATACCCTCTTAGGCTGATCAGTAGAATATTACTGATACCCAGGAAGAAATGAACATGCTTTTTTGAAGCTTTCACTTGTGGACTCCATAATAATACTCGAATATTTTATAAAAATGTTCAAAACTCATAAAAATGCTTTATTCTTTGATTTTTGGACATGTGGTGAGCTTGGAGTATTGGAATTTTCTCCACAAATCATTGAACATACCTAGTGATTATTGTGATTAGGTCCATCTTTGCATAAAAGGGACCAATTCTGTCAGTGGTAATATCTGTCAACAAATTCCATTCTTTTCCTGTGAATGCCAGGCAGAGGCAAGAGGAAATAGAAAACTAGACATGGAAGAAATAGAGGTCAAATGCAGTGGTAGTCATAAGTACTTAATAGGGACAATGGATAGAGGAGAAGAGAGCCAGCCAATAAACAAATGAAAAAAGAGAAGAGTACTTCAGTCTTGGGGACAGAAAGCCTTCTGACTTCTAACATAGCCTTTTCTATATTAATTTGGACATAGAGGGTTTCTTTGCATGGAATTTGCTAACAATGCCCATGATTAAAGAAAATTCTGGTGTTAAATTAAGAAAATTTTAAGCCTGTTTTACTGAAAATTTCTCTCTGTAGTTTTTTTTATACACAATTTCATATTTTAAAGGAGAAAATACACAAAAATCCTGTGTATGTAGCAGCTTAGAAATCAATATAAGCATTATTGCTACACTGGAAAAAACATTAGTTAAAGAACAGCTCTTTGATATTATAGTAAAGCAGACAGAAATTTGGGTTCAGTAGAGATGAAATTCAGCCTTAGATAATGTTACCTTAGGCAAATCACTTAACATCTACCTTAGTTTCTTCATCTGTAAAATGGACATAATAATAGCGTTTACCTCACAGCATTTTTGTGAAGATAAAAAGATATTTATAAAGTGCTTATTAACATACTGCCTAGCATTAGCTATTATTATCATTAGCCACTAAGAGAATCAGTGGTTCAGGTTAAAGGTACGTATCTAGGAGAACAGATACTATAATCTTAAATACTAGGAGAACTAAATCTTAGCAGGTTTAATGTCTAACATTTTTATTATTTACCTGCCTACCAATGATATCTACTTAGTATATGTGGGCCAGGATGTTGAACATGAATTATTAAAAATTAGATGTTTGTAGAAAATATATATGGATTTATGTTTTTATGGATTAAAAAAGCATGCATATATATATGTATATATATATATTCCTCTCAGTTTTCATTTTGATGTGGCAGTAACCAGAATAGAGTTTATGTATTTTCACACTGATAAACTTCACCTCAACCATAATTAGGTCTTAGCTAAGACTTTGTATAATTAGGTCTTAGCTAAGACTTTGTATAAGTCAATAGTATTTTTTTTAAGACGTTTGAAAATTTTTTATTAAAAATTACATACCACATGAATATAGAATTAGGAACTTGAAGAAGATATTAAAAAGCCATCAAACAAATAACACTTCCTAAGATTACAGAAAACCTAGCAAATATCACCAGAGCTGGATGGCCCCCTGCCTTGGGAAAAAGCTAGAGAAGGCTGTGATGCAGAAGCATATTTCAAGTCAGTTCAGCCATCATTTTCAGCATGGCCCATTCTTCTGGTCATTAAGCCCTGGTAAAATAAGCCATGGGTTTTTATTTTATAATTTTAAAAAAGATCCAAACTGGTGGTAGGAATTCTTATTGTCAAGCAATATTGCCCTGTCCTCTCAGGATCATTCCAGTGATCTTCCCCCCCTTTGGGTCATCTACCATATTCAGGGCCCCCATAGGCTCTTCCCCATATCCATCCATCAGTCTTAACAATAGGCACTCATTAAGCCTACTATGTGTTAGGCTAATTTGAATATCCCACCCCACCTCTTTTTTTTTTGTAATAAATTTTATTTGTTTCTTGTTTATATCATTCATTTTCATGAGATTTTTGAATTACAGATTTTCTCCCCGTCTTTCCCCTACCCCAACCCCAAAACAGTGATCCCACTGTAGAGCCCCTCCCCTGGTCTGCTCTCTAACTTTCTGGTAGGGCAGGGAAGGTCTCCCTACCACAGACCCTGTATATCTTAATTCTTAGTTGCAGGTATTGCAGAGCTTTAAATTCTAGATTCTTTCTGTTCCTCCCTTGTCACCCACCCCCGCTGGAAGGACAACCAATTCAGTACAGGCTGTGTACGTATGATTATACAGGACATCTTCATAGTGGACGTATTGTGACAGTGATCATATGTCCCTCCTTCCTATCCCTCCCCCCCCCCTTGTTCTGTTCTCTACCCTGTCCCTTTATTGAAGTGT
>JAQQSW010005537.1:0-14164 GCA_028646575.1 Pseudocheirus occidentalis | reverse complement strand
GGGAAGAGAATAAACTCCTGTTCTTATACTAAGACATCTCTGTGTTTACTTTTTTTTTTTTTTTTTTTTTACCAAATTAAGGATGAAGGGTATTTTTTCAACCCAAACAAAACTATCTGGATACAAAATTATTTATACCATTCCCTCATTTTCCAGTTTGTTTTTTTGTGGTGGCAAAGAACTGGAAAATAAAGGAATGCCAAGCAATTGGGGAATGGCTGAACAAGTTGTGGTAGAGGATTGTAATGGAATATTATTGTGCTCTAAGAAATGATAAAGATGATTTTAGAAAAACCTGGAAAGACTTACATGAACTCATATGGAATGAAAAGAGCAGAATCAGAAGACTATACATAATAACAGCAATATTATATGTTGATCAACTGTGAATGACATAGATATTCTCAGCAATAAAATGAATGATCCAAGACAGTTCCAAAGGACTAATGATAAAAAAGGGCTATCCTCCTCCAGCATCTGAATACAGACTGAAACACACTATTTTTCACTTTCTTTTTTTTTGTTTTGAGTTTTCTTCCACAAAATGACTGACATGAGAAATGCTTTACATAATTATACATGTATAACCAATATTATTAGATTGTTTATTGTCTCAAGGAACAGGGAGGGAAGGGAGAAAGGAAAAGAATTTGGACCTCAAAACTAAAAAAATAGTTTAAAATTGTTTTCTCATGTAATTGGGGAAAAATATTTTTAGAATGCTAAATTAAATGCTAAGTTTCAAAAACAAAGAATTCAGCATTAGGAGGTTTCTTAGTCTCTCTTAAAAATGACAAAACTGGATTGTATATTAAGAACAAATACTATATTATACAAAACTCAAACATAAACATTTTTTTTAAACACAAACTTCTAAAAATTGGTTAGTCTACCACACCAGATTCAACACACCTGTATATAACTACTATATACTTGTGGATACAACTACTTTTTTATTTCCATAAATTACTTCCTTTTTGTGTTGTTTAAAAACACTGTTTAAAGATTATCTCTTACAATCTTTGGTCTTTCAGAATTCCTAGAGGAAATTATGACTTCATTTCCTCACCACACCTAGAAACAAAGGGCATAGAAATAAATTTGGGAATACAAATTCTATTCATGGTTCATTCCTCACCTCCCCCTTAGGGTAATTTTTCAGTGGGTAGGAAAAGCTTTTTAAAGTGTTTTTTTCCTTTTGAAAATGTGTTGCAAGATGTCTACCTAAACACAAAGGGAGAAGGGAAAGTTCACTACATCAAAAGTTTGCTCAAAATCTCCTAATCTATATGCTAGAGGGTTTTTCTAAATAGTCTGGGAGCTAAGTCCTTATAACACTTGTGATTTAAGAGTGTCTTGAGCATTCAAGAAGCCAAACTTTCTTTAGAATATCATTATTTGTAAAGATTTCTGAATCCATGAAGAGTTTAACTTGGAGTCACAGGTCTTGAGTTCAAAGCCCCGTTCAGCCACTGGCCACTTATTAGTCTCTGTAACCTTGGACAAAATCACCTGACCTATCAAGACCTCACATTCCTCATCTTAAAATGAAGGTTGGACTAGAAAATCATCTAGCTCTGATCCTACATGAGAACTTGGTAAATTGAAATAATATGATTCTAAGGAGAGATCCTATTGAGATTTTATCTTCCTAATAAAGTCACAGCAGTGAAACCCTCTCTTACCGATCTTTATGACCTAGATCTTAAATACATATTCTTTTAGTTTTAGGCCTTTTACAATTTGTAGTTTCTAAATCTTTTCAAATTACATTGTTGGACAGGGAAGGTTTTATAATTTGTTTTGATTATTTCTCTGCCTCTACCCTAACAAATAACACAAAAAAGAATATTACTTAGAATGGTCTCCTGTTAAAGGCACATTTTAATCAACACAATCATTCAGAAAACTATCTATTCCAATTCAGCACCTTTAATATTAGTAAACAACAAAACAAAACAAAACAACTAATATAAATAGTAGTAAACAGTAAATGACATTTATTACATATACTCTTTTGATCCCCAAAAGTGAAATAAATTACCCACTGAATATGATAGAGATGGGGACCTGAACCCCTAAAAGCCCCTGAATTTTCCCATACATTTCAGTAGCCCAGAGTCCAGGGATCCTAGGAACCCTGAAATGCAGGGGTACAGGGCGGGGATCTGACCACTCAAGCCTTCTTTCAGTCTGAGTGGCAAGTTTATTTATCTTGCCTACCAGTTGGGTGGGCAAGATTCCTAGTGAGTCTGCCTTATTTGTAATTTTAAGAATCTGCTCAATTTAATAGGGGGTAATATTGGTATTTTTATACAGAAAGACTGTGTGAAGATCTGGATGGGATCAAGGAGAGGCAAGTAGGGTGGGCCAGGTGCAGACAATGAGGGTCACAATGAAACGGCAGTTACAAAAATTATACTGGGATGGGTCAGATGCCTCAGGCAAACACCAGGGATCTGAGCTGCAGAAATGTATGGGAAACTTCAGTGGTTTCTAGGTGTCCAGGTCCCATCCTTATCATTTATACCCTCTCAATCCCCAAAAGTAAAATAAATCGCCAATGACAAGGTACGGTAATGCGTTTCTCAGACATCCCACTTACTGAATGTATGCATATTATACTTCCTGCTCTGAGAGGGACACAGTATAGTTCCTCTCTTTGATCTATGGAACAGAGAGAAAGAAAGAGCAGCATTCTTATTTCGTCCTTCAGGGACATATGATTTCATCAGTTCTGGTATTCCCCTCCACTGAAAGAATAAGAATTCTTCTACCTCTTTGTAGATGGTCTTTAAGAACTGTGACTGAAAAATTTACTACCCTATGGCCAAAGTGGAGTTGAGACTCTGAACTGATTTAAGCTGGTCTTTAGGAAAAAAGGTTTCAGCAGGCCATATCTGGAACCATTCCTGTTTAGAAGGATTCCACCATGCTTTCCTTTTTCAGAAATAAAGTTTGAGAACCTGGTGTCATCAACAATGCTACTTTAGAGGACACAAACAAGGCAAAGTATCCTGACTGTAAAACATCACACAATTCTAAACCAGGATCATGAGACTTGCCGTTGATAGGAATTTAGCAGTCATCCAATTCAACCTTCTCATTTTACAAATGAAGAAACTGAGGCCCAGAGAGACTGAATCACTTGTCAAAGGTACTACACGTGGGAAGTGGTATGGCCCCCATCTTCTAACTCCAAAACAACTTCTCTTTCTATTTAGTATCTTGACCAATGAGAAATGGCTGTCAAGAGAAAGATATTTAATGGGCAATATAAGGAATAAAGCCATCTAGCTATATGTATTTGTGTGTGTATGTGTATACACATACATATAAAATGCAGGTGGGAAGCTTCTGGTAGTGGTAGCAAAGAAACCTATTTTATGCAATAAGTCAAGTAGTAAAGAAAATTACTGTTTTTAAGATTTTATTAGTATGCCAATGGAATAATGAGTAGGCCAATGGTATTATTAAGTCAAAATAAACTTGGTTATTAAAATAAATATCTTTCCCTCACTCTGGTTCAACAGTTAAAATTAGAAATAAATTAAAATTATGATAGGTAGATAGAGAGTATTTTACCAAGCATTTACTCTATGCCAAGTACTGAGAAAACAAATACAAGCAAAAACAAGACAGTCCCTGCCTTCAAAGAGCTTACATTTTAATGGGGGCAAGACATAAAAGGGAGCTGAAAAAGAGTTGGTAGAAGAGGAAGGACTCATGGAGGAACAAGGTTCAGAAGAAATCCTGGAAGGTATGGGTTAAACCAAATTTAGAGTGTACATAAATGGCACAGGTGCTTCCTTAAATGGAAGTCTGGGGGCAAACTCATAGAGTCCAACAGTATAGAAATGGAGACATACAGATGGTCACTCGAGCCATTTCTCTTGTTTGCTATTTTCTTTCTGGTAAATGTTAAAGGTTCTATTTTCATCCTGATTTAAATATAAAAAAATAAACTTAGCTACCAGCTTCTGTGAATTTAAACATGCTTTTAGTACAAAACTAACCTTTAATCTTCAATTATAATGAATATTTAATATCAATTTTTATGTCATTATCTTCTTTCCTTAACTGTTTAAATATTTATATGACTAAACCTATTGATTATTTCAAGGACAGAGTATTTAATGATAGTTTTCTTTAATATTTCTGATAAAACAAACCCTAAACTCAAATGAAAGCCTAACCATAAAAAAGTTGTTATGGTTAAACAAAGCTGAGTTTACTCTAATTTGTAGTCTTAAAGGGGATTAGCTTAATTTTGCTCTCCCTACAATAAGTCTACAAATGAATTCTAATATGTGGAAAACAGCTCAATAAAAAGAGCAAAACCCCCCCCCAGCAACCTGAAAACTCAATCATACAAAATGCTCTTGAAATCTTCTTAAACATAAAAATAATATCTTTACTGCATAGTAGATACTTGACAAAAAGCTAATATTATATATATATAATATTCTGGTTACAGAAAGGAATACATCTTCTATCATCTTCTGATTCTCAACAGAATGTGGTTGTGCTGCTTCTTTCAGCATTCTGAATGACATTTAGCTGGAATAAATGCACTGAAGCCTCCATGTTGTTGTTTAATTGTGTCCTACTCTCCATGACCCATTTTGGGATTTCCTTGGCAAAGATACTGAAGTGATTTGCAATTTTCTTTTCCAGTTTATTTTACAGATGAAGAAACTGAGGCAAACAGGGTTAGAGTCACACTGCTGGTAAGCATCTGAGGCCAGATCTGAAATCATGAAGATGAGTCTTCCTGACTCCAGGCTTAGCACTCTATCCATTCTGACATCCAGCTGCTCAAAGCCTCCATAGCTCTATCCAAATCCAGAGTCAGATGGCTGGAGAAGGGGTGCATTCATTCTGTAGTTGCTGAGACTTCTTCCATAAGCCCTATCTAAAAAAATAGTAGTTGCTATGGCTAAAGCTATAACAGATTTAAAAGCATAGATTTGGAAGGGACTTTTTAAGAGGTTACCTAGTCCAACCCTCTAATATTATACATGAGAAATTTAAATGAAAAGAAGTGACTTGATTAAGGTCAAACAAGAACAGTTGGAATAAAATCCAAATCCTCTCAAAGTTCAGCTCAAATTCCACCTCCTAAAAGTCCTTTACTTATTGTCTCCAGAACATTACTTCACATATATTTTGTATTTATTTACAAAGTGCCCACTTTGTCTGAAGGTAAAGTCCTTCAAAGCCAGAATTGTATTGTTTTTATATCTGTGTTGCCAATACCAAGAAAAGTATCTGACAAATAACAGACATGAATTAAATACTTGTAGAATGAATGCTAATGAATGAATGAATGACAAAGCATTTATTAAACATTACCTATGCACAAAGCACAGTGCTAAGCCCCAGAGACAGAGAAAAGTGCAAAGACCCTGCTCTCAAGAAAAGCAGATGGTAATGCATCTTATTTCAAGTTGTTTCCATTGATAAAATCTTATCTGTTTCTAATGTTTAACTATTTGACAGTGTCAAGGGCTTTGGTGTCAAGAACTTTGTTTCCTGAAACCAATGCACCCAATATTAGAAGAAATGCAGAAAAATTTTAAAATTGTTCCTTGGTTGTCTGAACTCCCAGATTAAAAGCTCTGTATGAAACTGTGTCTTCTATGTGACTAGCATATAAATTGTCTAACTGAATATATACTTTACTATTTTATTAACTATAAGAGTTAACTATTAACTCTTTATTTTTTTTACTTTTTGGAGGGTGGAAGGCAGGGCAGTTGGGGTTAAGTGACTTGCCCAAGGTCATACCGCTTGTGTTGAGGGTCTGTGGCTTGATTTTAACTCAGATCCTCCTGATTGCAGGGCCGTGCTCTATTCACTGCAACACCTAGCTGCCCCTAACTATTCTTAATTAAGGGAACAGATTTAAGATGACAAAAATTAAGCAAATATGAACTTGCTTAAAAATTTTGTTTTGATCTTGCACCTTGATTCTGTTTGGAAATTTCTTCAACTAGTGCAAATCAGTAAGTCTTCTATAACTTATGGTCTTAGAAAAATGCCATGAGAAGGGGAAAAGAATAAGCATTTGCCAGGTGTAAGTTCTTTAATTAATAACTGCCAGGCTAAATTCTTTACATTTGATCCTCACAAAAAATTCTGTAAAGTAAGGGCTGTTTTGATGCCTATTATACACTTGAGGAAACTGAGGCAAACAAAGGTTAAGTGACTTGTGAAGGCCACAAAGCCAGTATATGTTTGAGGCTGAATTTGAACACAGCTATTCTTGATTCCAGAGTCAGTCAGTACTCTATCTACTGGGTGACCCAGGCACTTCAGGGTCAGTGAAAGGTTAAATGATTAATTTACAGTCATAAGTGTCAGAGGCAGGATTTGAATAATGTTTCTCCCTAAATCCAGGGTCAGTCACCATCGCACTGTCTCTCTTAAAATTCTCTTTAACAAACCAAAAAAAGAACTTCCCCCTCCAAGCCACACAAACCATGAAAATTTATCAAACAGGAAACAGAACAGAGAGGAAGTTTTATAATTATGTATCTTGCTTTTACTGACATTGACTAAAAAATAAAAATTGACATGGACAATAATCATCATACTCCAAAAGGAAGCAGGAGTTCATTTAAGAGAAAAATATGAACTCCAATATTGGACCTTGGTACATTATTATGATTATTTTATTCTTAGTTCAGAGGTAGATGAATGCTATTTTCCTCATTCTACTTCCTCCAAAATTGGCAAACAGAGTTTAAGGATCAACAGACAACAAACTCTAGATGCTTCAGGCTACTGAAGTTAAAATATTTAAAGCAAAAGTCAGAAGTTGTTGGTTACTTTTAAATATTTTTTTGAAGGTAAAAATGGCTCAAGTAGTGATAGACTAGGATATACTTTCTTTTAAATCAGGTTTAGGATGCTTCCTCAATTACTGCCTTAATCAGATTTATTTTCAATTTGATAAATTATACCTTGATAGATACATAAGGTTTCCAACATATTCTCTATATGACAGCCTTGGTTCATATAGCACTTTGCGGTTTTTACAAAGTACTTACATACCTAATGACATTTCATCTTTGTAATACCCCATATGAAATACATTGTTTAACTATTATTATTATTCCTATTTTACAAATATGGAAACTGAGGACTTGGAATAGTAAAGTGACTTGCGGATGCCCATGGTTACATAGCTAGTAAATGCCAAGGCCAGAACTCAAACTCATTTTTTTTTTTACTTGAAGTCCAGGGAATATCTGCTATATGCAAAGTATTCACTTCCCCACTATAGTTCTATGTCAATAATAATCCAATAGCAAAATGAACAAACGGCATATGTGCCCAAATATGTAATGGCTGCTGCTAAAATACAGTCGCACATTAAAATGATGAGCAACTGCTAAATCATTTAAATAACGGGAGTATTCTGAAATTTAAGGTAGAAGGCTAATGTTTTAGAATAATCAATAAATAAGCACTTATTAAATGTCTTCTATGTGCCAGGCTCTGGACGTGGAAATACAAAAGAATAATGTAGGAAAAATATAGAGAGACTAATTAAAGAATGAAAATAAGTTGGTAAAATCATGACAAAAAGGGAACATACTGAGATGTATAGAGGGAAAAGCAACAGTTATAAATACATGAGAGGAATATGACAGGACATGATTTATAAAGGTAAAATACCAATCCTACTATGAGTCATTAAAATTACAACACATTTCAAAGTTTAGTTAGCTTTGTCAAATAATGTGCCACAAATATAAATCTCCCACAAATAAAGTACTACAAAAATAAGTATCTCACAAAGAAGAAACAGCATAAATTTCAATTTGAACAGTTAACAAATTGTGACCATTTCACCTACTGCTTCTATATATTTGAAAAAAAAAAGCAGGAGGTGGAGGGGAAATGGAGGAGGGGGGAAGATGGTTATTATGAAAAATCAGTGGTTTTTAGGTGACTAGATCTAAGAAGGTTTTAAATGTCAGATGTTTCAGAATCTCAACTGACAATGTCTTAAGAGATTATAAGAGATTATACTTTATCAGAATGTATTTGTGCTGATTCAAATTCCCAAACTCTGAAACTATCTTATTAATTCAAGTAGTTTAAACTAAGCATTTAGCATAACTCACGTTTCTATTTTAGATAAAATGTGTTCATTCCAGAGAACTTAATTAAACAGCCTTGATAATGTCTTTCATTTCAAAGAAGAGAAGGCAGAAAAGGCAGAAACTTTTCAATATGTGTAGCAAACAACTCAACTTTGTTTTTGTTTTGTTTTTTAGCTAAAGTAAAAACATGTTAAAACAAGAGTTTAGAATTCTATCTTGGCATTTCTTCATGCTCTCTGAGAGCCAAGTTTCTAAGGATCCCTTGAATTCTTGCTAGGCAATTTCCTAGATTCCAGTTACTTTTTAAAGCCGAGTTAAATGTACTCCATTCAACAAATAATTGAGCAACTACTCTACACAGCATGTTACTTGGTGTTGTGGGAGGTTAATATGATTTTTACCCTTGTTAAATTTCACTCAAATAAATATTATTGCTCAGCAACTATGGGCAACTTAGGTAAATGAGGCATACGTACATGAATTATGTAACAATTAAATACTGTGCCAAATCAGTGGCATACACAATAAATGCTGTGTAAAAGTTCACAGAAGGGAGAGCTAACCGTAGGGAAGAGTAGATATATAAGGAAACAGGGAAGTAACCTGAGTCTTGAAGAAGCACCACTTCTTATCTTCCTAGTGCCTATCACAGAGATCTGAACACACGAAATGTTTAATAAATATTTATCTTGTAATATTATAAAAAAAAGGATTGTAGGAGGGGAGGCTAGGTGGCGCAGTGAATAGAGCACCGGCCCTGTAGTCAGGATGACCTGAGTTCAAATGCGGCCTCAGACACTTGACATGTTTACTAGACGTGTGACTTTGGGCAAGTCACTTAACCCCAATTGTCCTCCAAAAAGAAAAAACATAAAAAATTTTAAAATTCCATTTAAAACTTAAAAAAAAAAAAAAAGGTATTGTAGGACCTAGGCAAAGAGAGGGCAGAGCATTTCTAGCAGGGGAATATGTCCAGACTACAGAGGACTGACTGGGTAAGGAAGTTTGGAAGTCAGTCTATCTGTTTGATTTAATCAGAAAAGAAATTCTAGAATAATAGGACAACTTTTCCTTTTGTTTCCTACTGTGTTGCCAGAGTCCAAGGTCCCACTAACTCTGTAAAAGAATTCTCCACTCCAGTTAAACTTGCCATCTCACCGTCCCCAGCACACCATGTACTTTCCTCCCTATAGCACTGAGTCAGAACACCTGAGTTCCAATCCTATCTCAGACATTTATTCACTGTCTGACCCTGCCAAGTCACATAACCTCCCTCAGGCCCATTTTCATCATGTATAAAATAATAGTTGGATTCTACAGCCTCCCAGGGCCTGTTCAGTTTTAAATCTGTGACCCTATGATCTTGGTTCACACTGCTGCCCCCTCCTAACCAAAGACCCTAGAGAAACACACATTTGCATGTGTATGTGTCTGTGTGCACACATGCCACTTACCTGCACATCCTTTTCACCTGTCACCACACCTCAAGGTCCACCTCGAATTTTAACTTCTTGTAAGGCTTTTACCCTTTAGTTCCCTCTTAGAAATTCTCTCTCCTCTCCTGAAACCTACAGCCTTGCCACTCATTACGTCCCTATCATTTGCTACCTTAGATTCCCTTAGTTATTTTTGTGTGTATACCTTATCTCTCCAACAGAGACTATAAATTTCTTAAGAATACACAGTAAAAAAAAACAAATCAAGGGGTGGCTAGGTGGCACAGTGAAGAGAGTACCGGCCTTGGAGTCAGGAGGACCTGCGTTCAAATCCAATCTCCGACACTTAACAGGTACTAGCCATGTGACCTTGGGCAAGTCACTTAGCCCCAACTATCTCTACCAAAAAGCAACAAACCAAATCAAAACATTTATTTCCCCCACTGTACCTCTGCACAGATAGATAATATTTGTCTATTAGACTTGAAAAGTGAATTTGAGCCAGAGTGTAGAAGCCCTTGTATGCTAGGCTAATAATTCCTAAACTGTGGGCTACAGAATACTGGAGGTCATGGAGGTAAAGAGTCTAAGAATCCATACGTGAATATGTAAATAAGCAAAAGAGCATCATGGTTTATACCAATCAGTAAATATTTATCATGGGCCTAGTTTGTTGTAGGGACTGTGTTAAAGGTTGGGAATACAAAGAAAAATGATACTATCACCACTCTCAAGGAGCTTAGTTAGGTCTTAATGGAAGGAAAAGGGGATGGTGGAATGACAAAATTTACATCAACAAGTATATAAAGAATATTTACAAAAGAAAAACAAAAGAATTTTGAGAAGGGAGGATTTAGCAGTTGGGGGTATCAGGAAATGCTTCATGTAGGAGGTACCGCTTAATCTGAATTCTGAAGGAAACAAGGGTTTTCTAATGCATTCCATTCATGGGGAACAGCTAGGAAAAGACATGGAGGCAGGAGTCACTGGAGTTTATTGTGTAGGGTAGTGGGAAGATCCACATTTTAGGAAAATTACTGGCAGGTCTATGAAGGATGGATTAGAAGAGGAGCAGCCTGTTGCAAGAAGACCAATCAGTGAGTTACTGCAATGGTTGATGGCAGGAAATGATAAAGGCCTAAACTAGAGTGGTAGCCAAGTGAGTAGAGAGAAGGAAATGGATGTGAGAGATGTTATAAAGGTAGAAAAGACAAAAATTTGTAGTGAATACAGAGCAAGCCTGGGACCAGGGTAATTACAGAACTGTAAATATAAAAGTCAGGAGATAGGAACTGATTTTTTTGGGAGGATAAATGTTCATTTGGTTTTGATTTTTATTATACCTGTAGAACAGAAACCCCAGTTCTTAAAATAAAAATAAAAAGTGTGCCTAATAAAGCCAGATTAAAACCACAAAGATGACAAAATTATTACCTTGTTTACTGTTTACAAGAAAATCCAAATAAACAAAATCACTACAAAACTTAACACTTAAATAATTTTTTTATTTTATTAATTATACTATTTTATAGAATCTAGTAGAATCTACTATTTCAGCTTCCTTAGCAAAGTGTAGAAGACAAGTAAAGCCCCTGGGAGCACTACATTATTATACTAATACATAACATACAGTAACTTACAGAAATATTTTGAGATCAAAGAAAGCTAATTAAAGCATTTTTTGAAATGATAACTTTTGAAGAGTCAGATGAAGTTTTCTATATTTATGTATATAGACTGAGAATGTATCTATTTGCACATACATGCATATTTTTTATTAATCCAGAAAAATGTTGTGCCAACCTCAACTGTACTGCTTTATTTTTATTTTCCTTAGTTTGTAATTTTAGGGACAGTTAAAAATTTTCATAAGTAAATAGGCTTAGAGGTATATTTTATGCCTCACGCACTTGTCATGCATTGCTTTGTATTATAATTATTTCAGTATGTGTCTCATCACCAGTTGGGGCTGTATAAATTCAGTGGAGGGTTCTCTCCCTCAGAAGCTAGCACAGTACTCTGAAGGATGTCACCCAAAACAAAACCAATCCTTATTCTGCCAACACTCCTTACTTAACCCCTGCTCTCCACTGTGCAAGCTCCCATTCTCCATGCCTCTTAGTCATGTACTGGCTCCTTAGCAAAGTTATAACATAATGGCAACCTGGGCATTAAGTAGCAGCTGATAGGCTGGGAAAAATCTCCTTTCCATTTCCCCAGATAAGGAGTATACTTATCTCCTGGTATCAAGATTCTTTCCTAGCTGTGGCAGGTGCCTTTGGGAGAGGAGGCTTTGCACCCGAGGCAGTGAGTGGTGAATAAGAGCTCTATTTTCCCTTTTAATTCTTGGCTGAGCCATAGTAAATCCCACAGAATGTGTAACAATGAATTGGTTGTGATCTGTATCAGATACCTCATTACATTACCTTTCCCCAAAAAACCATACCTCTTTAAATTTCCCTGTTACTATTAAGGGAACTACCATATTTCTAGTAATAACTTTCAAAATCTTGGTGCCTTCACACTCTCCCTTACCCTACATATCCAATCAGTTGTGAAATCTTGTTTCTGCTTTCACAACATCTTTCACAGGTTTCCACTTTTCTTAACTCAAACAGTCAGCACTCTCAGTTCTGGCATTCTGCATCTTTCACTTGGATTAAAAATGATCTCCCTGCCTTGTCTCTTCCCTCTCCACTCTACCCTCCATCATGTTGTCAATGATATTCCTAAAGCATAGGTCTGCCTATGGTACCCCTCTACTCGATAAACCCCAATAAACTAATTACAGACTACTAAATCTAATAACTTTTTCTTCTTTTTAATAGTCAGAATAGCATCTAGAATTCTACACATAGGCTCATAAATCTAGAAGTAAAAGGGACCTGAGAGGCCAACTAATCCAAATCCTTCATTTTGTAGTTGAGTAAAGTTCTGTTAACTTCATCTTACATCAGTTCATATAAATCTTCCCAGGTTTTTCTGACTCTATTCCTCTCATTTTTCATTTCTTGTGGCTCAATGATATTCTATTACATTTACATACCATAATTAATTTATCTATTTCACAGTTGATAGGCAGGCATTCTCTTAGTTTCCAATTCTCTGCTACAATAAGAAATGCTGCTATGAATATTTTTGTCCACAAGGTGTCTTCTCTCCTTTTTTGTTTTCAGAGTATACACCTAGTAG
The DNA here is from genome assembly GCA_028646575.1 of Pseudocheirus occidentalis. Classification (NCBI taxonomy): domain Eukaryota; kingdom Metazoa; phylum Chordata; class Mammalia; order Diprotodontia; family Pseudocheiridae; genus Pseudocheirus; species Pseudocheirus occidentalis. The sequence goes on along the minus strand of JAQQSW010005537.1, from coordinate 1,419 downwards.
TACTGCTAGGGCATCAGGATTGCGCCTGCTTTGGTGGCTTGACAGATAAGAGTTTGAAAATTGCTTTTCAGAATGACTTAACCAATTCAGTTTCACCAAGACTACATTAGTTTACCTATATTTACATATCATCTCCATCAACTGTCATTTTCCTTTTTGTCATCTTTTTGGGTGTTCAAAGAAAAACAAAAATGAAATGCTTCAGCCCTCAAGAAGCCTTACATTCCATTGCCTACACAGCACTAATTTCATGGATTACCTCTCAAGTAACTCCAAGTTCCTGCCCTTGGATATTGAACTTTTTATCCAGGGAAGAATTTCCTGTGCTACATCTCTTAGAGGAGGAAGAGGATCCTGAATGTTATGACTAGGTGGGTCCCCACCCCTCACCATGTCAGTAAGTTATCTGAACACTACATGTTTTATTGGAAAGGTTTCTAGCAGTTCCTAAGTGTGTTTTCCTTCTTTGGGTCATCCAAATCACTTAGTTGAGAGGACTCTAGGATCTTGTAGGAAAGTGGGACCTAACAAGGAGAGAGGGAGGATAATTGAGTTGTGATTATTGTGCTGTATGTGCTTTCTACGTTTGCTCTGGTACTCTTACAGATCCTTGGGATTTTTCACATTTCAAGTGAGTTGCAATAAAGGCTGTTCTTTTACTCAAGTACTACTGTTATTTTGAGTGTTTGTAGAACTCTGGGAAAATATAGATTCCTTAAGAGCAAGGACTGTTTCATTTTTGCATTTGAGAGATCTTTAGGAATAGTACCCAGGAAAAAACCAAGAGCCCTGAACCACTGGTTAATATAACATTTCATTTCTTACCTTGGTGCTAATGCCTGCAGTGTTTTCCTTCCTTACCTCTACCTCTTTAAATTCCTAGCTCTAGGGGGGCAGAGCCAAGATGGTGGCATAGAAGCAGCAAAGCACCGCAGCTCCCACACAAACACTCTAAAAAACTCATAAAATGGGACTCTAAACAGATTTTCAAGCTCCAAAACTCTCCAAAAGACAGAAAGCACATCTGTTGCTACAGGCAGCTCAGCAGGTGGGGCTCTTCGCAGCAGCCTGGGGGACGCAGCCGGGGTTCAGGCCCTGGGGCATCAGGCGGGGAGCCGTGTCTATAGGAGAGCAGATCGGCTGCACTGGAGGCACAGTTACCACATTTATCAGGCCAGAAGACAAAAAGGCTAAGAGAAAGGTCAGTGGATTTTGCTAACTCGGGAGGAGAAGAACAGGTCCGGCCAAACTGCTCCCAGGGCAAGGAAGCAGTGGGAGGCGGCTGTAGCAGCAGGAACGGAGCAGCAATGGCCTCCACTGGGCTGCTTCAGAGCCCTCGGCCTGCAGATAGCAGGGGGGCTGACGTGATCCATCAGGGCCAAGGGCTCTTGAGTTGAGTGGCCTGGATCTGGATTGTGG
>JAQQSW010005536.1:0-14164 GCA_028646575.1 Pseudocheirus occidentalis | reverse complement strand
AGAGAGAGAGAGAGAGAGAGAGAGAGAGAGAAGAGAAAGAGAGAGAGAGAGAGAAGAGAAAGAGAGAGAGAGAGAGAGAGAGAGAGAGTGAGAGAGAGAGAGAGAGAGAGAGAGAGAGAGAGAAAGAGAGAGTTTCTCTCCCAGAATCTGGAAGCTGACTGAGAACTGAGTTTTCCTGAGACCAGAATCCGATGAAGGCCATCCAGAAGGCCAATGTTCCTTCTGGGTCCTAGGGCCAGTTGAACTGATAGAAGACTGAAGAAGCATGACCAGGTTTGAGATGTGCTGGACCCTGTGAACTTCATTGTGTGCTGGGTATTGCCCTGAGGACTAGATGAGAACCTGGCAACTGTCTGCTTTTGAATCCAGGTGACTGTTTGGCAGATTCAGGAGGAAGCTGGGACCATGGAAGGGGATCTAGGGAATCAGAGAGAACACCCAGAGTCAAGATGAAGAAAAGGCCTCCCCTTGGATGAAACTGAGGTTTGCTGGACACCAAGTAGTGGAGGATTTGTGTGGTTTTCTAGTGATTGAGTTGATGTATGGTTGCCCCATGAGTGGAAGATTGATTATTGTATTGTATTGTATTGTGAATTGACTTGATTGCCTTGATTTGTAATGGAATAAACAGAGTGTTCACTATTACTGTGTAATCTGAATCTTTTTTTTTTTGCTTTTTGCTTTTTGGAGGGCAGTTGGGGTTAAGTGACTTGCCCAAGGTCACATGGCTAGTTTTTGTGTTAAGTGTCTGAGGCCAGATTTGAACTCAGGTCCTCCTGACTCCAGGGCTGATGCTCTATTCACTGCGCCACCTAGCCGCCCCATAATATGAATCTTAAAAGCTGTTCACAGTAGCATTCTTTTGGGAATCTGCTGGTACATGGCGTTACAATGTTGTGAAAGAAAAATCAGAACAAATGGGAGAGAGAAGAGAAAGAGAAAGAAAAACAGAGAGAGAACAGTATGCATTGATTTTGATTCACACTCCATAGTTCTTTCTTTGGATGAGGATAGTATCAGAAATCTTTTAGTATTGTCTAGATACTTGTATTGCTGAGTAGAGCTAAATCTATCAAAGTTGATGATTGCACAATGTTGCTCTTACTGTGTTTTCCTGGTTCTTTTCACTTCACTCAGCCGTAATTCACGTAAGTCCTTCTAGGTTTTTCTGAAATTAGGCTGCTCATCATTTCTTAGCGCAATAGTATTTCATTATATTCATATATCACAATTTGTTCAGCCATTCCCCAATCAATGGACATCCCCTCAATTTCTAATTCTTTGCCACCACAAAAAGAGCTGCAATAAAAATTTTTGTATATGCAAGTCCTATCCCCTTTTTTATGATCTCTTTGGAATACAGACCTAGTAGCGATATTGCTGGGTCAAGGGGTATGCACAGTTTCATAGCTCTTCAGGCATAGTTCCAAATTGTTTTCCCGTATAGTTGGGTCAGTTCACAAATCCACCAACAATGCATGAGTGCTCTGATTTTCCCACATCATCGCCAACATTTATTCTTTTCCTTTTTTGTCACATTAGCCAATCTGATAGGTGTGTGAGGTGGTGCCTCAGAGTTATTTTAATTTGCATTTCTCTAATCAATAATGATTTGGAGCATTTTTGCATATGACTATAAATAACTTTAATTTCTTCATGTGAAAACTGCCTATTATATCATTTGACCATTTATCAATTGGGGAATGACTTGAATTCCTATAAATCTCACCCAGTTCTCTACATATTTTAGAAATGAGGCCTTTGTCAGAGACACCGGCTGTAAAAATGATTTCTCATCTTTGTATTTTCCTTCTAATCTTGGTTGCATTGGCTTTGTGCAAAACCTTTTTAATTTAATGTAATCAGAATTATCCATTTTGCATTTCATAATGTTCTCTATCTTGGAACTTATATTTGAATGTGATAATACAACACGTAAGAGGGGTAGTGTAGATAGTGGCAAAGTTCAAAGAGTCAGAAGCAGATCCAGGAAAAGAATTAAAGGATGGCTACTCTAAGCCATCCCTCAAAATGAGAGTTCCAGGAGTAACTCACCAGTGGGAGAAGGTGACATCAAGGTTGAAAGGATGTTTGAAGGTAAGAAGGCCTCAGGAATAAAAGAAACTTCCAGAGTGAGCGGGCAGTTGAAGCTGGTAATGAAATTTGGGGAGTCAGAAGCAGAGATGGGAAAGGAGGGAGAGTTTAATAGACTATTATTTTTCAAAGGTAGTGAAAATTTGAGAAATGGATAAAGGAAAAACAGGTAAGCCACTGAAAATGCTATTTATGGACATGAAAATATTAAGCTCATGAATATGTGTTTTTGTGGAAACTGAGGTAATAACATAATTTACTTGTTTCTGATGGGGTTATCTATGCATAATTAATACTGCATGGTATTACTATACATAATATTATAAATTAGTATGAATATTGAAATGTTTTAAAATAACTACATGGGATAAAGGACTATCTGAACAGTGAGGTTAATTCCTACTAATGGGGCTTGATATTAGGCATGCTTAATCAACAGGTTCTGGAAGCTTGTATCATATAAATAGGTTGGGAGCATGTGCAATCAAGGCATCTCTTTTTAATAAAATATATTAAAACTTTGAAAACAATTATTTTTTATTTCTTAATTTCAAAAAGTAGTTATTATTATTCAAAAATGCAAACATTTAACATTAGGCTATAATTTTGCTGTTTAGTCTTTATTAGAAACAAAATAAGGAACGACCAAATCCTAACACCCAAATAAATGCTTTTCCCCTGTTCCTCTCTATATTTCTGATTGTAGCTTTTGAAGTAAAAATTCTTTTGCAAAAGCTCCAGTGTTACATGTATATGTAACATAAGCTTTAGGACTTTTTGAACACCCTGTAAATAACTATAGTTTCTTTAGTATAGGGAAATGATGATGATGAAACTCTTTCTATCAATGCCGATCAACAATTATTCAGAAACTTATAGTCAGAAAGTTGCTTATAAAATTAAGATCTTAAAGACTTAAATCCTTGCCCAGAGTTACATAGCCAGTATGTGTCAGTCTTTCTGATTCTGATGCCAGCTCTTTATTCACAATGCCACTCTGCTTCCCATATCAGTGATTCTCAACCTTTGGGTTATGTTCAATTTGTAACAATGAAAATACATCTTGCATATCAGATATTTACATTTTGGTTCATAACGGTAGCAAAATTACAGTTATGAAGTAGCAACAAAAATAATTTTATGGTTGGGGGGGTCACCACAACGTGAGGAACTGTATTAAAGGGTCATGGCATTAGGAAGGTTGAGAACCACTGTATTATATTATATATTACATTGATGTGATCATAGTGAAAATAGAAAGGGCTAGTATTTCATTCCCTTTAGTGAATCAAAAAGAAATACACACACACACACACATCACTACTGGTGAGTGGTACTTCTTACTCTCTCTTGCCACCAATGATGCACTTTTGGTTCCCATAAACTCATGCTACCCAAGGAAAATCCATACTGCTAGGAAAAGTCCAAATGTTCTCAATGCACTATGATCACTGGTTTTCTGGAAGGCATATGTTTTGCATTTATCCGCCAAATGTTCTACCTCTTGACAACTGCCTTTGCATCCCATACACTAAGTAATCTGACTGACTCCCAGGCTAGTGTTCTTCTTCATTGTCTCAAATCAACAAACATTTATTAAACACTTAAAATGCGAAACCTACCATTTTAGGAAATGGGGATATAAAGATTTTTTTAAATGGCACATCTTCTGAAATTATACTGTACTGTTTCAAATATATATATAGATTAGTATAATACAAGGAAAGTTATGATGGGGACAAAAGAGAGATCTAGAAAAAGTGACCTGGCATTGCTACCTCCACAATCTGGCTCTAAACTATTCTCGTATTCTCATTCTGATTGAGGACTTAAGAGATAGAGGCATATTCATCAAATTTGCAAATAACAGAAAGCTGAGAGGGAGGACGGTTAGATAGAACACTAACCTCAGACCTGATACTCTATATTTATCGCTTCATTCAATTGCTTTCCTAATAGATACAAAGGTTCTTCAGAGGCTCCCATTTGGGTATGACAGTTTTGCTCATTTGATCTAAGCATCAAGGCCTGGAATGCTACAGGACCTCCGAAATGAAATTTATACACACTCAAAAGAGATTTAGGTAATAAACTGTACAGGAAAGACCAAGGGGATGAAGACTCTATAATTTAAATATTATGGTTATGACAGTTTGACACAAATTTTGACGTATAATATGAAAATGAATGTCAATGGGCAGTCCACTTAATTCAATGAGCATTTATTAAGAACCTACTATGTGCGGTCTGTTGTGCTAAGCTCCAGAGATACAAAAATAAACAGCCTCTGCCCTCAAACAAGTAAACAGGAAAGTACATACAAGATATTTTTAGGAGGGAGTGAGAACTAATCATGAGGATGGGGTGTGTGGGATTGGTCAATAAAGACTTCTAGTAGCCTCCCTAGTTCAAACTTTGAAAGTAATCTAATTTGTTTTACTTTTCTTTATTTCCTCACTTTTAGTTAGTTCTATGCATCTGATACATGACTGATAAGAGTATTTTTATGCAACAAGTAAGGAGCTATGAAATAAGGGACTGCTTACATGGAATAATCTTTGAGTGAGAGCTAGGTGGTATGTAGATAGAACCCTGGACCTGAAAGTCAGAAAGGCTTCCACTCAGTTCTTGCTGTGACCCTAGACATATCATCTAACCTGTCTACCTCCACTTCCTCATCTGTTAAATAGGGATATTTAGACACTAGCACCCAACTCCTAGGATTGATTGTGACACTCAGAGAAACCTGTAAAGTGCTTCACAAACCTTAGAGTGCTCTCATTATTATTGCTACAGTTTCCTGACTTCCTTTAAAATTCTGGCATTCAAGGAATCTATGATGTTGTTTTACCAGTAAATTTCTCAGTGATGCTGAAGGTGACCCAAACAAGGAATGAATTTAGGAAGAATGTAGTTCTGAAAATTGTCTTTCAGTCCTTTTTTCTGTGTGTCCGACTCTGTTTTGGGGTTTTCTTGGCAAAGATACCAGAGTGGTTTGGCATTTCCTTCTTCAGCTCATTTCACATGAGGAAACAGGAAAACTGAAGATTAGGTGACTTGTGAAGTGTCACACAGCGAGGGTCTCTGGCAAAATTTAAACTCAGGTTTGCTCGATTCTCCCCCCATAGCGCTTTCCATTGTGCCGTCAGCATTCAGGAATTTGGGGTCAGAGGACCTGGGTCCAAATTCTGGTCCTGTCTGCTGTGTTGATATTTAATTTTTTCTTGTCCCCAGTTTCCTCATCTCTAAAATAAAGGGGATAGACTAGATGAGGATTTGTGAACTTTTTTTTTTTGCTTTTTGGAAGGGGGGAAGGGGGGGCAATTGGGGTTAAGTGACTTGCCCAAGGTCACTCGACTAGTTTTTGTGTTGTGTCAGAGGTCAAATTTGAACTCAGGTCCTCCTAGCCGCCCCCGAACTTAAAAAAATTTTTTTTGATAAGGGTATTTCAATATAGTTGGTTTCTTTTGCAATACAATATATTTTGTTTTATGCATTAAAAGACATTATTCTGAGAAGAAATCCAAAGACTGCACCAGACTGCCACGATAGGGGTGTGGAGGGGACAATGACACCTCCACCCCCAAAACGGTTAAGAATCCTTGGGGGAGGGTTAGATGGCGCAGTGAACAGAGCACCGACCCTGGAGTCAGGAGGACCTGAGTTCAAATCCCACCTCAGACACCTGACACACTAAGACACTTACCCCAACTGCCTTCCAAAAACCAAAAAAGAATCCTTGGTAGGGGTTTTGTAAGATTTCTTCTAGCTTAAAAGCCTATAGCCCCATACAACATCCATCTCAGTCCCTCTCCAGCCTCCACAGGACAAATACTGTTGCCCATGCTGCAGTCACAGCCCCTATGCCTACTGCAAGGGCCCGGGCTTAGTGCCACCCCAGGTTCTCCTCCCTCACTCGATTTCCTCATTTAGGACACACCACCTCCCGACCAGAACCGAAACCAGCGTCCTAGCATTCCGGGTGCACAAGCAAAGACCTCCGGGCTCGCCCGCGACTCGTTCCAGCAGATTCGTTCCTTACTCCCCAACCCACGGCTTTGTTTATTTCTCCTGCCCCCGCCCCTTCCTCAGGAACGCCAGGTGGCTCGTACTGGGCAAGCGCAGGAACGCTGCGCATGCTCCCAACCACTTTTCTTGGGGGGCGGGGAAGGGGAGGCACGAGCCAGTTTCTAGCTGCTGCAATCTGTTCCGCCGGCTCTGGAGCCGGCAGATCCGGGTCTCGTGGCAAGGAGTGACGTGGTCAATCGAATCAAAACAGAGGAGGAGGGAGGTGGCGGCGGCTTCGGGGGTAGCTGCAGCGGTCGCAGCCTCAACATCGGCAGCAGTATTTGGCGGCCTGGGACTTCGTCTGTCTTTTGTTCTAGCTCCTGCTTGACCTGTTTTTTGTCCCGGGAGGGTGAGTCTTAACTCCCGTCCCCGCACCATTTCTGCAGCCGTTTGAGGCCCCCTGTGCCCCCCACTCCTTGGGCCTCCTCCCCCTCTTCCTGCCCTCCCCCGCAGACCAGTCTATCTGAACAGCAGCAGCTGCAGCACCAGCGCCAGCGGCGGCGACCTCCAGCTGTGTGGCTCCAGCTGTGCGACTTCAGCTGCTGGTCGGGGGCTGGGAGAGGAAGCCTGCAGCCCCTCCGGCCTCCCGGAGCGCCGCCTCAGGCGCCCCACTGGGCCCCGGGCTTCTCGGTTTGGCTTTCTTTCTCCTGGAGGAGTCTTGGGCAAGGGAAAGTGTCTCAGTAAATGTGCGGTGATTTTATTTTTAGTGTTAAGATTAGCAAATGTCTGTCTGTGAGAGCGTGTGTGTGTGTGTGTGTGTGTGTGTGTGTGTGTGTGTGTGATAATTTAGGTCGGAGAAAGAAAAAAGGGGTAGAAGATGGGAAAAGTAGAAACGCCCCCCAAAACCCACCCCCCAAACCCAGAAATCTCAGTGAGAGTCCTTTGCAACATACCCCCTTTCCATTGCTGGGTGGGATTTCTTTGTTGTGATTTATCTGAGAAGAACGTCATCTCTGGCTCCCTTTTTAAATTCTCTCCTTTTGTACGAAGACTGGAGCACCAAATGTATTGTAAATCTGAACATCCCAGTTTTCCTTTTGGTTTGGTAAATGTGACCCTATTGCAACGTTCTTGTCTTTTGAGGGAATTGAATGTTCCTGCTGAAAAGGCCATCCTGTTGGTTTAAAACAATGACATTTTTCCCCGAAAGTGGGTGTTTTCTAAACCTCATTTAATCTTGGCAGAAAAAAAAAGACGGTTTATTAGCTTTAGACTAGGTTGTAGGGGAATTTCAGTTCCTTTAGTTGCCATACAGGATGTTGCCTCTGAATATCAGAAATTGTGTTTTCTTAAAGCTGGGTTCTCTTTTGGTTCTCTTTGCAGCTTTTCTTTGATTGTGTGTGATTAGCTTCAAATGGGATATTGTCTCCTTTTCAGCATAAGAGGATTCCTATAATACACTTTGTTAGTACTTTCACTGGTATAAGTGATAGATCAGGCTTACCAGATATATTCCAAAATGTAGGGTCAGTCAACAAGCATTTATTTAAATTCAGTTTTATTTTAAGTTTTGAATCTTCTACCTTCCAACTTTCTAGTCTTTGAGAAAGCAAGGAAAAAAACCCAAATATTTATAGTCAAGCAAAATAAACATTTATTAGTTGTCTCCTGTGTGCCAGCAACTTTGCTAAGAAAGTAAAAAACACCTGGCTATACTCTTTTGGACTCCATCATGACCTCAGGAACTACATCATCAAGAAACTTGTGATTCTTCCTAGATTTCATTACCCTTGATACATCCCTCTGATTAGAATGCCAGAGGAGAGCAGCAAGTTGCTCTCAAAATGCCCTTTTAAGGAAGGTTCCCAGGTCAGCTGACCTGTCTCATTGACTCCCTACTCCTCCTACTCCCTCTGGCCTTTCAGCTTTTTTTTTTTTGGTGGTGTCTTCTCCCATTGAGTGTAAGCTCCTTGGGGGAGAGAGTAGTGCCTGACACTTTGGAGGAGCTTAATAAATGTTTATTAACTGATAAAAACCATCTCTGTCCTCAGGGATATTGCATTCTAGTAGAGGAGACTGCATGCCAACAACTATGTAGATACAGGATAAATTGGAGGTAGTTTCCCTTGTAGTGGGGAGAGACTTGAAGTGGTCTGTAGTCCAGGCCGAAAGTGATGAGGGCCTGCCCCAGGATTAAGGGTGGGGGAGGAGGAAGATAATTCATTTCTCTTGGTGGGCTCCCATTCTCTAGCTTTCTATCAGTGTATTTATGGGTTATACCTTCCATTGGTTCCCAGCGTTACGCATGTGGTCTACCTGGCCACAGTCCACAGGCTATCTAAGTCCAGGACTGCATCCTTTCCATTTGTGGCCCTAACTTATTCAGGAGAGGCTCTGTTACTAGCCCCATATTAAGAACTTCTTCATTGTATTTTCCCAAGAGAGAAAGGAATAACATCCTCAAAAAAAAGCTTTCTAGTCAGTTTGTTTACTGCTTGTAGTTAACAAAGAGAAATCAGGACAAAGTGGAAAAACAAGATGCGTATTCAATTGAAGATGAAATGATTCAGTAGATGATCTGAAGTGGGGGGTATATTTTAGTATGGTGGACCCTAAGTCCCTTTAATTGACTTTAAAGTGAATTTGTGAGATCTTTACAGACCCATTGTGTTTCCAGGATTTCAGTTTTAATCCTCATCTAGACATAGAAATATGTTACTTTTTTTCAGTGTAAGCAGAAAATTTGCTTGGTAAAGAATGGTAGAATTCTATACCTTTACATGTGAAAAGTTAACCTGGACATATTTACTTCCAGTTTCAGTGTTATCTTGAGTAAATTCTTGGTCTCTTAACTGAACACGTCTAGATGGACGACCACCTTAGGAAAAGCAACACAAAAAACTTACCTGTTAATATTAAATCTTGGGAGAAGAAGAATCCCCAAAATAGTTTGCTACACAGCCGTCATATGGATGTGTTGTTGGATCAGTGCAGTAGTTTATAGGCACCAAGGAGCATGTCCTTTTTGATGTCACTAGACAACCTCAAACATCCTAATTTATGTGAGGATGATACATCTTTTGTACTTTTATGAAAACCTTTGTCCTCTATTTTTAGCCTGTATCTTTGTGATAATGTGTTTCAGAAGTTTATGGATTTTGTAGAATAACCCTTCTTTATTTAGCCCTAGAAATAGCCCTAATTTATCTCAGTCTTTAAGGAAATGCCCTTTGTTTTAGTACTTTGAGATTTGATACTGGTCTGAATTTATCTTAACCAAATTGTTTTTATCCCTTCTTAGCCTTCATTTCTCCCAACTGAACAGTTCATGTTATAGACTTCTGATTCCTTGAATTAATTTAATTGTTCTTCTCTGGATGGTTCCTAGTCAGGTTGTATCTTCTATGCAAAGGGATGTTCAGGGCATTTCAGATGTGAAATGTACATCATGTTTTTATGCAGAGGTGAGATGAAAAGGATCATAGTATTGATTGGAAGAGACCTTAGAGATGATTGTGTCCAACACCTTCATTTTACAATTGAAGACATTGAGGCCCAGAGAGATAAAGCCACTCCTCCAAGGTTTCACTGGTACTATAATGTGTGGGAATCATTTCCCTATTTCCAAAGACAGAGCTGTTTCCACTGTTCCATGTTTTATTTTTTTTGTTTGTAACAGTTCTCTTACTATTACCCGGAATTTGGTTGAACTTCTTGTTTATGTAGCCATTTAGATGATTATCTTAGAATGATTTTCAGTGATCTCTATGTCCATTTTCCACCTTGTATATAGCTGATGGAATTCATCATCCTCTGTCTGCAGTTCAGCTCCTTTTATTTTTAAATTAACTTTTGTTTATTTTTACTTTACATCATTTGTTTCCACGCGATTTTGAGTTACAGATTTTCTCCCCATCTTTCCCTTACCCCCACCCCAAAACAGCAGTCCCATGTTTACCCTCTCCCCCAATCTGTTCTCTCCTATGTCCTCCCCCATCACCCCTCTGACTTTCTGGTAGGGCAAGATGGATCTCCCGACCCCAGTGCCTGTATATCTTAATTCCCGGTTACATGTAAATAATAATACACACACACACACATATACACACATAATTTAACATTTTATTTTAGAACTTTAAATACTAGATTCTTTCCCTACCTCCCTCATCACCCAGCCCCACTGGAAAGATAAGTAATTCAATACAGGCTGTATATGTGTAGTTATGCAGAACATCTCCACGATGGACATATTGTGAAAAACTGACTGTATTTCCGTCCTTCCTATCCTGTCCCCCACTTGTTCTAGTCTCCACTTTGTCCCTGTCCCTTTACAGAAGTGTGTGCATCTAACAACCCTCCCCACCACCAGCCCTCCCCTCCATCATCCCCCTTCTTATCCCCATCCCCCCTACTTTCCTGTAGAGCAAGATACCCAATTTATTTTTTTTAATTTTTTTTAAGATACCCAATTTAAAGTGTATGTCATTCCCTCTCTAAGCAAAATTCAATGAGAGTGAGGTTGTCCCATTCCCTTTTGCCTTCCTGTTCTTCCCCTCCACTGTAACAGTTATCCCTTGCCTCTTCTATATGAGATGATTAACCACATTCTGTCTCTCCCTGTCTCCTCTCATACTATTCCCCTCCCACCTCTCAATTTCACCTTTTAAAATATTATCCCATCCTATTCAATTGATCCTGTGCCCTCTGTCTATGTACACATATATATACACACTCACACATGTATTCATATGCATATATACCCTCCTATATAGACCTATGTGTAGGTATACATACACACACATTTATTCATTCATTTATTTATTTATTTATTTATTTAGTTATATACACGTTTATATTCCCTTCACCTATCTTCATACTGAGAAAAGTTTCATGAGTTACAATTATCATTTTTCCATGTTGGCATGTAAATAGTTCATCTTTGAGTTCCTTATGATTTCTTTTCCATGTTTACCTTGTCATGCTTCTTGCATTTGAATGTCAAATTTCTATTCAGTTCTGTTTTTTTCAGCAAGAATGCTTGGAAGTCCTCCACCTCACTGAATGACCATATTTTCCCCTGAAACATTATACTCAATTTTGCTGGGTAGGTGGTTTTTTGTTTTAGTCCCAGCTCCCTTGATCTTCGGAATATCATATTCCAGACTCTTCGATCCCTTAATGTAGAAGCTGCTAGATCCTGGGTTATCCTGACTGTGTTTCCACAGTATTCCAATTGTTTCTTCTTGGCAGCTTGTAATATTTTCTCCTTGATCTGGGAACTCCAAAACTGGCTATAACATTTTTAGGAGTTTTCTTTTTGGGATCTTTTTCAAGAGGTGATCAGTGAATTCTTGCAAGTTCTATTTTGCCCTCTGGTTCTAAAGTATCAGGGCAGTTTTCCTTGAGAATTTCTTGAAGGATGATTTCTAGGTTCTTTTTATCATGGCTTTCAGGTAGTCCAATACTTTTTAAATTGTCTCTCCTGGATCTGTTTTCCAGGTCAGTGGTTTTTTCAAGGAAATATTTCATATTGTCTTCTATTTTTCATTTTTTTGGATCTGTTTGATATTATCTTGATTTCTCATAAAGTCATATGCTTCCATTTGCTCCACTCTAATTCTGAAGGAATTAACCTCTTCATTGAGCTTTTTAGATTATTTTTCCATCTGGCAAATTCAGCTTTTTAAGGCATTCTTCTCCTTATTGGCTTTTTGGGCCTCTTTTGCCATTTGAGTAAGTCTATTTTTTAAGGTGTTATTTTCTTCAGTCAGGTTGTTGATTTTCTTTTCGTTATTTTCTTGCATCATTCTCATTTCTCTTCCCAATTTTTCCTCCACTTCTCTTATTTGGTTTTGAAAATTATTCTTAAGCTGCTCTATGGCTTGAAACCAGTCTATATTTTTCTTGGAAGCTTTTGGTACAGAAGTTCTGACTGTGTGGTCTTCCTCTTGTTCTGTGCTTTGATCCTTTTTTGTCCCTAAAGAAGGAATCTAAAGTTTGATTGCTGTTTTTACTTTGCTTCCTTTGCCTGCTCATATTGCCAGTGAATTACTTGGTTTTTTAGCTCTGTGGAACTCTGCTTCCAGAGGGGAAAGCTCTGTCCCAAATGGTTGGGATTTTTGCAGCTGCTGGAGCTATTAGGAGGCTGCTGCAGCCCCCACCAGCTTTGGCTGGCTCACTGGTCACGTACCTCAGGACCACCACCCAAGACCACGATCTGTCTGGATCCAGGCTGCTTAACACAAGAGCACTTAGCCTCTGAATGATTGCTTGGCCCCCCCCTTCCATCTGCAGACCAGAAGCTCTGAAGCAGCCATGTGGAGGTGGCTTCTGCTGCTTTTCTCCCCCAAATTTAGCTGAGTTCCACTGACCTTTCACTTAGTTCTTGTTTCTTATGGGTTGATAATTCTGGAAACTGCCACAGCTGCAGGTCATCCACTCTCCTGAAATCTCCAGCTGAGGCTTGTCCTGGATGCCCCTGGGGCCAAGCTGCAGTGTCAGGCTGGGCTGGTTTCTGCTCCCAGCAGCTGTGATGAGCCCTTTTGTCCCGCCCAATGAGCTGCTTCAGTGGGAGCTTTGTTTCTCTGTACTTTTGTGGGTTCTAGAGCTCTAAAATTTGTTTAGAGTCATATTTTATAGGTATTTGAGGTGGTTATGGGGGTAGTTGTGGAGTTTTCCTGCTTCTATGCTGCCATCTTGGCTTCAGCCCCCCAAGGAGCAACATCCTTTTCTTTAAAAAAAAAAATTGTGTTGATGCCTTTTTTTTTTCCATGAATCATTTTTTGATATATTTTCTTTCCCTGACCATGAACTTTTCCTTTTAACAAAGTTTCATGCAGCAGCTCAACACCTCTTCTGCTGGACCATTCCACCAAGTAGAGGGAAGTACACTTTTATCATTCTTTCTTTAGGAGAGACATTGGTCTTGATTTATTTTGTATCAGTTTTTTACAAATCTTATGCTTATCTGAATTCCTTATTCATCATTTCTTAGGCCATAATTTTGTTGTTGTTGTTACATTTATGTACTATGCTTTGCCTAGCCTGAGTTGATGATTGACCATTTTGTCTCCAGTTTTTTGCTACTGAAAAAAGGACTTCTATTGCTGTTTTGTTCTATATAGGAGCTTTCTGTCAATGCCCTGGGATTGTAGGTCATTTTGGACAAAGGATAAGAACTGCTTAATGACTTTATTTGAATAATCATAAATTGGTTTTTGTTTGCTTTTGGGAGGGGCAGTTTCTGTTAAATGACTTGCCCAAGGTCACACGGCTATGAGGCCATATTTGAACTCAGGTCCTCCTGACTCCAAAGCCGGTGCTCTATTCACTGCATCACCTAGCCGTCCCTACAAATTATTTTAAAGAATAGTTGAACCAATTTACCATTCTATCAACAATGTGTATATCATGCCTGGTCTTTTTTTTTTCTTTTTTTGTTGAGGCAGTCGAGGTTAAGGGACTTGTCCAGGGTCACATAGTTAATAAGTGTCAAGTGTCTGAGGTCAGATTTGAAATCAGGCCTGTCCTAAGTTCTATCCACTTAGCCACTCAGTTGCTCCCTTGTTTTCATAATAGCCCCTCAACTTTGACGGTTTTCATTTTTTGTTATATTTGCCAATTTACTATCTGTGAAGTGAAAATGTTTCTCCTCATTGATTTAGAGCAATCTGTCATGAGGTATTGATAATTTGAATTTCTTTTGAAAAGTATTCATATCTTTTGACTGTTCACCTATCAGGGAATTGGGCTTAGTTCTGCATGACAAAGATTTGAGGCTTTTCATTTCTTTTTTCCTGAACAATTATTCTTCATCTTTTCCCACTTTTGCCTCGAAGTCATTGAGGATAATCTTGTTGACTTAGGTTGGAAGGTTTCAAAGAATTATTCATAGAATTTCTTCACCTCTATATCTTGAATAACTGATAATGGTATATAAGCAGCAATTAATTTCTTGTTGGTCATTTAATTGGCTTAGGGAAGGAAAGACATAAACTCTAAACTGAGTATCTTGCCACATAGGAGAATAGGGGGGAGAGGGATAAGAGGGGGGGTGATGGAG
>JAQQSW010005534.1:0-14165 GCA_028646575.1 Pseudocheirus occidentalis | reverse complement strand
GTCTTTTATCTTTCCACGCAAGAAGCGTAGTATTATTCTTTCTGTATGCAACTGTTTTAGTGCTTGAGAGGGGACATCCGAGTGATATGCTAGAATTCCGATGTCCCCTGAGAGGGGACAGCAGAGTGCAAAGGGTTAATCTTCACAACTTGGACTTTTTTTTGTCACCAGACACATCCACAAGCTGAGCTTCCTTTTGGCTTTGGCCCAACTACTTCTTTATTACTGGAACTACTTGTTGTCTCCCGCTCTTCCCCAGCAGCTTATTGGACATCTTCCTACCTGAGTAGGTCAGCTTCTGATGTCATCTCTTTTATTATTTTAGTACTATCTGTGGGGTTTTCTTGGCAAAGATACTCGAGTGATTTGCCATTTCCTTCTCCAGTGGATCACCTTTTGTCAGAACCTTCCACTATAACCTGTCTATCTTGGGTAACCTTGCATGGCATAGTTCATAGTTTCACTGAGCTATGCAAGATCCTCTGCTGCAACAAGGCAGTGATCTAGGGGTGGAAGTAAGTACATATACAGATATAAGCAACATGGATGTAAAGTTAGTCCAAATATATACAAAATAATTATACAAAATTGTTTGGGAACAAAGGCGTTGATAGTTGTAGAGAATTAAGAAAGGTTTTAATTGGAAAATGATGCCTTAGCTGACTCTTGGAAATTTGGGGTGTACATAAGGAGGGAAGTGCTTTAAGTATTGGTGATGGCTCGTGCTAAGGCATAGAAACTGGAAATGGAGTGTCTGTCTTGTATAAGAAACCCAAGGCCAGTTTAGCTGGATTGTAGAGTGGGAAGGGGAGTAATAGCTGTGAGGCTGGAAAGGTAGACTATGACCAGGTTGTGTAGAGCATTAAAAGCTAAAGAGAATATGTATTTTTCCTTTGGAAAATTGGTAGCTGCTAGAGTTGGTCAAATAAAAGAATCACATGGTAGATTCTATGCAGTAAGGAAAATTGCTTGGAGAGCAGTGTATAGAATGGAGTGGAGTGGTGAGAGACTTTAGACAGATACCAGTTAGGAAGCCAGTGTAATAATGTAGGCAAGAGGTGCTGAGTAATTAGGTAATGGTAGAAGCAGTATTAGCTGTGTGAGTGGTGAGAAGAGTTTGAATTTGTGAAAGGTAAAAATGGAAGATTTGGTAAGTGAATGATCACATGGACTGAGGAAGGGTATGGAATCTAGGGTAATATTGAAGTTATGAAACCCAGGAGACTGGAAAGATGGCAGAGCCTCAGCAGACATAGGAAAAATGAGTCCAGTTTTAGAAGCCTGTGGGACATCTAGTTTGAAATGTCTAGTAGGCCATTGGTGATAGGTTGAAGCTCAGGAGATAGATTGGGGGTTAGATATATACATCTATGAATCATTTACAAACAGATGATAGTTAAATCCATAGGGGTGGATGAGGTTACCAAGAGAATGTGGAGGGAGAAGAAGGCCCAAGATAGAACCTTGGGGAATAGCCATAGTTAGAGGGTACATTAAATATAAACCAGCAAAGGAGGCTGAAAAAGAAGAGTCAGACAGGTAGGAGATGAACCAGAAAAAGTAGTACCATAAAAACCTATAGAGGAGAGCAGGTGCAGGTGGTTGTAAAGTTTGTTGTGAACTAAGTTGATTTACCTTTATTTTTGCTGGTTAGCACTACAGGTCACTTAAACAGACTTACTCTTGTCAGTGCATGTAAATCAGATTTTTATTATGTATTCAGCAGTACAAACCTCAACATCTCTAGGAATAAATCTCTAGCCTGATTCTTAAAGGTCCCTTAAGCCTGTCTTGTAATTATTCTCATGACAGAATTCCTTCTCTGCCCAGTTGAAGGCCATTTGTATTTCTCCTGAGGTGGTATCTATAAGTCAGCACCGCTCTCTGACACAGCATGCTCAAGTCTTGAGTTTGGGGAATCCAGGAATCTGTCTTAGTCTTGACCTAATAGCTAACTGGTGACTTTAGCCTCTGTTGGGTTTCTTAAAGTTCTGTTTAAGGGCTTTTACTAGTTAAATCCAAATTCTTATTTGTGGTTTATTGCCTAGTTTGCTTAATGTGATTATGGATTAATACTTACCTAAGGTGTTTGTAATGATTTTTCATTATTGGTGTTTCTTATTCAGAAGGTTCACGTATGTTTTATCAGGTTGTTTTAGGACTAGAAACAGGTTTGCCAGTTGTTTGATAGTTTAGATCTGTTTATCAAACTATACCACATTGATGCTTTATCTAACTGAAAAGCAACATATAACAATGTAATATAGAAAAAAATTAAATCACAACTCAAAGGACAAAATGGAGATGTAGAACAGAATGGAATTTGTTATGTTAACCAACTTATTCCTACTGTGGTGGCAAACAGGTTCAAATGCCTCAAGTCTGTTGAGAAAGATGAAGACTGAGAAGAGGGCATTGAATTTGGTACTTAAAAGGTCATTGGTAACTTTGGAAAGATCTGTATCAGTCAAGTGATGCAATTGAAACTCCATATAAAGTTACTCAGTTGATCAGTCTATAAGCATTTATTAAACACCGGGTATATATGCCAGGCGCTGAGGTAACAGCTGGGCATACAAAGGAGACAGAAGACAGTTCCTGCCCTCACGGGAATTCACTATCTAATGGGGGAGGCAACAAGCAAACAAATATGTATAAACAAACTATATTCAAGATAAATAAGAAATAACTCAAAGAGGCAAGGCATTATAATGAAGAGGAACCCCACGGCATATCCTGGAAAAGGTTTCCCATAGAAGATGTGATTTGGGATTGGGATTTGAAGGAAAGCAAGAAGTGGAGATGAAGAGGGAGAGAACATTCTGGAAATGGAGAATCTGGATTATGAAACAGCAAGGAGGCTAGTGTCAGGAGGAAGGTATAAGAAGATAGGAAAGTAGGGGGAGAGGTTTTTTAGGACTTAGAACACCAAACATAGGATTTTGTATTTTGGAGGTGATAGAGAAACATTGGAGTTTATTGAGTTAGGGAGAGTGATGTGTTCACCTCAAAGCAATGTTTGCTTTTAGGAAAGTCCCTTTGGCAACTGAATGGAGGATGTATTGGAGTACAGAGACTTAAGGCAGGCAGATTTACCAGCAGGTTATTGCAGTAGTCTAAATGGGGTGATGAAGGCTTATACCAGGATTGTTGGAATTATAAAAAGTGAGAAGGAGGTATATTTGAGAGATGTTGCAAAGTTGAACTTAACAGATGAGACCTTAGGGATGACACTTAGGTTGTGAGCCTGGAGGTCTAGGAGGATGGTATTTCCTTCAGCAGCAGTAGAGAAGTTGGGAGGAGGTGGGAGTGGGAAGGGGAGAGGATTCAGGAGAAAACGTAATTAATTCAGTTTTGGACACGTTGAGTTTAAGGTTTTTATTGGAATCTAGTTTGAGATGTGTGAAAGTCAGTTGTGATGGGATAAGGTCAGGAGAGAGATCAGGACAGAATAGGTAGATTTGAGAATTATTGGTTTAAGAGATGGTAATTAAATTCATGGGAACTGATGAAGTCACCTATTGAACAGATGAAGAAGAGAAGAGGGCCCAGGACAGAGCTATGTGGGACACTTACAGTTAGAGCCTCCTCCTAGATGAGGTTGCAGTAAAACAAACTGAGATGGAGTGGTCTGATAGGAGGAAAACCAAGAGGTAGTGTGTTCTGAAAACCTAGAGAAAAGAGAATCAAGGAGAGGAGAGTGATCAACCATTTCAGAGGCTGAAGGGGAGTCAAGATGAATGAGGATTGAGAAAAGTCCATTGGCTATGGCAATTAAGAGATCTGGTAGCAAAGGAGAGTGAGAAAAGAAAGGAAGTGAAAGCAATGAGTATAGTCTGCTTTTTCTAGGAGTTTGTATGAGAAAGGGAAGGGAGAGAGGACGAAAGAGACAAGATAAAGGTTAGTGAGGGTGTTCTAAAGATAGGGAAGACTGGTATGTTTAAAGACTGCAGGAAAGAAAATTGTCATTTGGGAGAAGTTGAATTGTTGAAAAAATTTTGGTTGAGGGGATAGTCTTTAGAGGAGGGCATCTTTATATGGGTTACTTTTGACAAGGAGAATGACCTCTTTTTTTGTCAGAGACTTGAGCAGAGTGGGAAATGATGTCAGGACGTTTTGAGATTTAAGAGAATGGGAGAGGTGGGAGCTCATTTTGAATTGTTTAATTAAGAATTTTTTATTTCTATTTTGGGTAAAGTAAGAGGCAAAGTCCTCAGGTTGGGGGAGGAGCTGTAGGAGGATTGAGGAGGGAAGAGAAGGTTTTGGGTAACTTCAGTGAGTAAGTTAAGGAAATCAGTTACAAAGGGGATAAAAGACCTGCCTTGCTGTAGTGAAGGGCCAGATGAAGTTTTATAACATAAATTTGTAATGTACCCATTTGTTATAGTTGTGAGACTTTTTTCAGCTGTATTAATGGTTCACGAGTAGGAGTGGAGAAAGTGGGTGATAGGACAAATTTGTAAATTACTCATTGTTATCTACTTGAACAGTGGTCATATTCTTTTCTTGATCATCTTTTTGGCCTCAGTGTATCTATCCTTCAACCTTTTTTTTCTTGTTATGTGTTTATACCCAATATTAACTTGTATTGCACTTTATTTCCCACTCTTATAATCTATATTCTTTGTCCTTGTTTCCATAATTTTCTCTGTATCATTAATGCAGATTAGTCAATGAGTTCTTTGTATATTTATATTGGTCTCATTACTTCATTGAAATAATCATGAGAATTTTGTTCTTATAACATCTCTTTTAAAATTTTCATTGTACAATTTTATACCATAACATTTTAATAGCACTTTTTCTGACTTCTTTGAAATTTGCTCTTTGATTAGGGAGGGAGACTACTATACCTGGCTTTCCTTTCCTCAGTCATATAATGTCAGTTAAAAAGCTGACAGTTATTAAGTTCCTATTTATGTTTGGGGCTCCAGAAGCATTAAAGCAAAAAATGAATTGTCTTTGTCCTCAAGGAACTTAGTAAAAGTCAAGAAACTGAAAAACTTTTGCATCTTTTTTTTGTCATCACCTTTGTTTATAAAAATTTTCCTCTTGTTCCCTACCCATTGAGGCATCTCTTAAAAAGAAATAAGTTAAAAAAAGGTAGTTAAGCAAAACTTAACCAACATAATTAACTGAGTTAGTATATGCAGTGTTTCATACCCATAAACCCAAATCTTAGCAAAAAGAGGGGAGGTATATTTTCTCATCATTACATAGGCTTATTTCCTTTTATTTTTTGTTTTTAGTTTTCATTTACTCTGTTGTCATCACTTCAGTTCATACATCTCATTCTTTGAATTATTCATTATTCATCATTTCTTGCAGTTCTATCACAGGACTATGACTATTTTTGTCATCTTTGCTTATTTGCTGGGTGTCAATAACCTCAGTTATTTGGATATTAGTGAGTTTGGACAGTTTTAAAAATGTTAATTGATTGCACTTTTGAGAACAGTGTTCATATTTGGATTCTCTTAAGCTGTTGAAGAATGGCTTTTGTTTTTATATTTTGCATTAGTTTTATATATATCTTGGGTTGTTTACCCTTAATTAGAAATATTTAATAGTTTTTTTTCCTAATGAATGGTTTTTCTTGTCTTAGTTGTGTTGATTTTGTTAGTGCAAAAGCTTATTATCAATTGGTAGTAATAAAAATTAATCTATTTTATTTTTGACGCCTAAAAATTATCCATCTTGTTTTTGATGCCTATCTCCTTTGGTAAGAAAGAATTTAGATTCTCTATGGGAAAACAACATGTATACAAATGACTTGTTATGGAATATAGACAGGACATATAGTGTAACATTGGGCTGGAGGTGGAAGAGCATATTTGCAGCCAAGAGCATGAGCAATAATAGTCTTCAATAGGAAGACTTTTAAAGTTGAAGTTTGAAGGAAGCCAGGGATTTACAGTCCAAAGGCATGGAGATGGAATATTTCGTATGAAGGAATTATAAATAGGCTGGTTTACCCAGAAAATTAAATGGCTGAAGAAGATATTATCTTCACCTCACTGAGGTCCTCTTATTTCAACCCTTGTCAGTAGGTTATTTTTAAATTTTTTGTCAGAATCAGGTACAGAATAAAAATTTCATTTTGGAGGGAGAATTATCAGCTGTTCTTGCTTTTTATAGTTTTTGTTGACATATTTTATTTTGGCAGAAACTAGATTCCCCAATAAATATCCAAACAAATCCCCCACAAAGGATAATGCTGAAAAATAGGAAAAGATCTGTATCTACAAAGATATTAGCTTATTTCATAGTAGCTTAACATTGGGAACTAAGGCAAGGGATGCCCTCTGTCTTATGACAGAAGTGATGAACTTTAAAATGCTGAAAAACATGCATATTTTGAGATGGCCAGTGTGGGAATTTGTTTTTCTGGGCTATATAGCTATGTATTAAGGACTTTATTTTTTTGTTTTCTTCTCTCAATAGGGTGATTAGAAGGGATCTTTTAATTAAAAAAAAAAAAGATATGTATATACTGCATTTATTTCACTGTAATTTATTACTGTGCATTGGTCTTCTGAATTAAACTTAGGCACTGAACCACACTGACAAAAAGGAATACTAAAAATACACTGTATCATCATCAGACATGTTGCCACTAATGTGGTAGGACTACTATTTTTATTGGGAATGAAAGGGGAGTATTTATTGAGAAGAATGTGAGAAGTGCATAGGATTTAAAGTGGATACCCCATTTGAATTTTTAAATCATTTTATTGTTAAGACAGTATACTGTGTAATAAAATATAAATTAAAATAGTTAAGTAGAACTAAGCATAGTTATAAACTGATAATACATGTACTTTGTTTTTTTGAAATTTATTTCACCTGTTAAAAGAAAAGATCTAGATAAGCTTCAGTTTGCATGGTATGATAACACCTTGTCTCTCTTATTTCACTGAATTTTGTTGCTTTTTGTTGCCTTGTTTTTGGCCTTGTCTTTCTTAATTCTCTGTCTTTCCATGTTTCTCTGAATTCTTCATATTCTTTACAGTGTATCAATATTAACATTTGTATGCCACTCTTTATTAAACCATCCCCAAATCATTGGTTATTATGTTTTGTTTTCACCTTTTTACAGATTACTGTTTTTAATATTTTTGAATGCACGAGTATTTTTTTGCTATCGTTAATTTCCTTGGGGCATAATTCCATTAGTGGAATCTCTTGGTAAAAGAGAATTAACGGTGTAATTCCATCTTATTTTCCAGAGTGGTTGGGGCAGTTTACAATTGGAATGTAGCATTTTAGCTACAGAGTCATAGAGTCACAAGAGTTGAAAGGGACCTGAGGCCATCTGGTCCAATACATATCTGAACAAGAATCCCCTACAGCAAACTTTATACAAAGGTCATCGTGCCTTTACTTGAAGACATCTATTGTATTGGGGGGAGTGTATCCCCATTATCTTTTGAGACAGCCCATTCCCTTGTAGGTAGCTCTACTTGTTACTCTTAATTACATTAATGGAATATAAATATTGTGTTTAATATTATATAAAGAGCAATTTTCCCCATTGCAACTTTCACATGTTGTTCCTAGTTCTGTCCTAGGCTTATGGGGATAAACAAAATGAGTTTAATCCTTCTTCCACATGTCTAAATTCTTGAAGACAATCACTCTCCTTAAATTTTCTGTTGTCCTCATTACTTTCAGATCCTACCTACTTAACAGGCTGGTTGTGAGGAAAGTATTTGGAAAACCTTAAAGTGATATACACATACGAGTTATATAACTCATACAGCATAATTCTGTGCCTTTTTACGGACTTGATTACCCTTTTGCAGTTTCACTGAAGCTTATCAACATCCTTCCTGTGGTACCAGAACTAATTATTTGAAATAAGGTTTTAATTTAAGGAGTATCTCCTCCCTCTTCCTAGATACTATGCTTCCCTTAACGTAGTTTAAGATTACATTAGTTTTCACATTGCTAAATCACAGAATTAACTCCTAACCTTCCATGCTACTAAAACCCCCAAGATATTAAACTTTGGTTTTTTATGGGAAACATTGTTAAAATAGAGGTTTTGTAGTATTTAAATTGTAGACTGCAGAAATTTAATAGTTATACATTCCATATGTTAAGATCTAAAACTAGAGAATTCTTTTTTACAATAAGTACAACTTGACAAATGTGTCTGTAAGGGGGGAGAATTTGTAGATGATTGTGAGATGAGATCAATTTCAATTCAACAGTAATTTATGTGCCTACTGTGTGCAAGGTTTATTGTGCTTTGGATAGAGACGCAAAACTAAAAAACAATCTCTACTTTCAAGAAGTGCCTTTTATAGACTTATTATTCTCTTTACACTATGTTTGCTTCACCTAAACTAATTTACTAGCTGATCCCCAAACATGACATTCCATCTCTTATCTTGGTGCCTCTGTACAGTCCTTCATGCCTTTTAAAATCAAGTCTAGTGTCACCCAATGTATTCTCTAAACCATTCTCAGATGAACATTGTCTATCTTCTCAACCTTTAACAGTTACCATTTATACTTCCTTTTCTATTTTGGGTATGAGGTGAGAGCTCTAGGTTGTTTTAATTTGTATTGCTGTTTACTGGTGATTTTTGAACTGATGGTTGTTGTCCTTTGTTTTTGAAGAGGACTAAAATGGCATCACTCTATTGGGGTCAGGGTATGGTGTTGGACTGTGGCTGATCAGACCAGTACAACCGTGGAAGACTTTATACCACAGGTCAGGCACAGATAGTTCATAAGAATATTTGGAATTAAAAAAAATATGGACATTAATTGACATTTCTTTTTTTTGAAAACTGTTTTTGTTCTTTTGCCACTTGCCATTTGGGTGGTGACCAGCTACTCTGTTTTTGAAGGTGAATTTCTAATGAAAGTCTAGATGGTTATAAGTCTCTTTATCATCTCTTTTTGCTTTTCTGAAAAAAGAGGTCCTATTATATGTAGTAACCCCATCTCTTTATCTCTCTATTGATTTTCACTCAGATGTTTTCCATAATTCTTGGAGTTATTCATGTGAGTATATTATTTTTTTAACAATCAGACCTATTACATTAATTTTTTTTTGAACTCTGGAATAAGGTATATACTCTAAAACAGTACTTAAGTTGAAAGTGAAAGCCTACAAAGTTTCAATGATCCCTATGGGATTGAATTAACATCTCTACATAATTTGTTATCCCACACTATCTACATTTTAAAATAAGTATCTTTAATTTTTTTTGAAAATAAGATTATATTGATATCCTGTTTCTTACATCATTATAGATGATTAATGAGGAAAAAATAATCACAACTGATCCATGCATTGAAAAAAATCTGAAAATGTATAACACCTGTGGACCTCTCACCTCCATGATTAAGGGTATCCTTGAGTCACTCCATTCTAGTCCTGTGTATCAGCAGTGTGGTATTCACAATGTCTATGGTAACTATGAATATGCTGATACAGTTATTAATTACAAAATGTAACAGCCTCTCTACATGGGGAACATAGCTAGAATATTTATTCAAATACAGAAAACAGAGTCCCCAAACTAGAAAGTCAAAGCCGCCATCACAGTGGCCATGGAATTGGCACACATAGTTAATGCAGTAAACACCCACATTCTCAAGCCTACAAAACAAAACAGGCTACCTCAGGCAAAGGTCCTCCTTTCCTCACTCGTGGTAACTGCTCAGCCTCCATGCAGCTTGCTTCCAGCAACTCTGGCTCCCCTGAAGTTCCTGTCCCCGGAGGGGACTGAGGAGCAGGACTCAGCAGAAGTTCTGGCTGGCTCAAGAAAAAGAGGAAGTTCACACTGCTGCCACTTCCAGTCACAGTGCTGCCTCCAGCTGGGCTCCTACTGTGCTGCTTCGGCTCCTTCCTTCCCCTCCCCTTCCTGCTAAGTCAGCAGAGTTCAAGGGGCATGCAAGATCTTCAAATCCTGTTACCATTACGTCCTGCTGGATCTTTGCTGTGATACTTTTGATTTTGGTTTTGTAGTTCTGTTTACATTGTTGTAGTTACTGTGTTTATTGTTTTCTTGGTTCTATTTACTGTAAATTTTCCCATGCTTTTCTGTTTTTATCACATCATTTCTTATAGAACAGTAATATTTAGTTATGCTGATGTACTGAAATTTGTTTAGCCATTTCCCAGTTGATGGGCATCTGCTTTGTTTCCAATACTTAGTTATCAGAAAAAAACGCTGTTACAAGTATTTTGGGGTATATGGGAACTTTTTTTGGTTAATAATAGCTTCTTTGGGGTTATAACCCGAGGGACGGAGTCTCTGGTTCAAAGGGTAAGGATATTTTAGTTATTTTATTACATAATTCCAAACTACTTTCCAAATGGTTGTACCATTTCACAGTAAGACTAAAAATGTGTGCCTATCATTCCACAGTCTCTCCAATATTGACTATTGCCATTTTTAATCATTTTTGCCAATTTGCAGAGTGTGAGATGAAACCTCAGAGTTGTTTTGGTTGGCACTTGTCTTATTTATTATTAGTGATTTAGACCATTCTTTCATGTGGTTGTGAATACTCTGCAGTTCTTTTTGAGACTTTTTGTTAATATCCTTTGAACTCTTACCAGTTGAGGATTCACTGTTAGTAATGTTTATTAATTGTTTCTGTATATTGGATAAAACAAAACCTCATCAGAGAAATTTGATAAAAAGATTTTTTTCTTAATTCAACCACAGTTGCATTAATTTGTGCAGAAGGTTTTTTGATTAATCAAAATTATCTTTTTTCTTTTTTTTTTTTACCTTTTGACACTCATTTCTTTAAGAATACATCTCTTACCCATAGCTATGAGCAGTATATGAGCTGTTTCTCTTCTGATTTTTTAGTAGTATGATCTTTAATATTAAGGTTGTTTTTCCAGTTGGACTATATTATGTAATATAGTGTAAGATGTTGATCTGAGTCTAATTTTAGCCAGATCATTTTCCAGTTTCCCAGCAATTTTTGTCACATGACTATTTTTCTAGGTAATTTATGTTTTCTGCTTTGTCAGACTTTAGTGAAACATGGGATTATTGATTTCTCTTATAACTGATTCTCTCTTCTCTACTCTGTTCCATTCCTCTCTCTCTTTTTTTTTTAACCTATACCAGATGCTTTATAATATAGCTTATGGTCTGGAAGTGCCATTCCCTCTTTAGTTACTACTTCTTTTCTTCATTTCCCTTGATATTCTGAATCTTCTGTTTTCTAAATTAATTTTATTATTTCATCATGTTCCATAATATATCGCCATGTGTGGCATTAAAAGTGTAAATTCACTTTGATAGTATTTTCATTTTTATTACATTGACATGGCCTAGCCATGAGTTTGAATATTCTTCTAGCTATTTAAATTGTTTGTTTCTTTAAGGAACACTTTGTAATTTAATCTATACAAATCTTTTGTGTGCTTTGGTAGGTTGATTTCTTAGGTCCTTTATACACCTTGTAGTAGTTTTATTTAGATTGGGGTTTCCCTTTTATGGCTTCTTGGATTTTGTTATTATGTAGAAATGCTCTTGATTTTTGAGGATTTATTTTGTAGCCTTTAAATTTGCTGAAGCTATTAATTGTCTCCATTAGTATCATTGCTGATCCCTTATAATGCTTTAAGTAAATCATCATATCAACAAAAAGGGATAATTTTATCTCCATGTTATTATCTTTAGCCCTTAAATTTCTTTCCCTTCTCTTACTGCTGTTGCTAGCACTTTTCAAACTATATCAGACAAGAGGTGGGAGAGGGTGGCATCCTACCTTTACTACTGTATGCATTGGAAAAGGTTCTAGTTTATCTTCATTTCATGATATGCTTGCTTTTGGTTTTAGATAGATTTTTTTTAAGATGATATTTTCTGAGATTTTTAGCATAAAAGTGTATTGTGTTTTGTCAAAGACCTTTTCTGGTCTTTTGAGGTGTTCATGCAGTTTTGGAAGTATTTGCTTTTTAACATGGTTATGCTGTTAGTTTTCCTAATGTTGAACCATCTTCCACCTGTAGGCTAAATCCTACTTTGTCATAATGAGTAATTTCTTGAATAAAGTGCAGTAGTCTGTTTGACAGGATTTTGTTTAAAAGTTTTGAGTCTATTCTTTAATGTTATTGGCCTATAGTTTTCTGTGTTTTATCATTTTCTGATTTAGATATTAGGACTATAATTGTCTAGTAAAATGATTCTGGTAATATGCTTTCTCAGTTTTTGAGAATCATTTGTGAAGTATGAGTACTAACTGTCCTTTACAAGTTTTTTTTTTTTAAATTTGTTTTCTTGTTTACATCATTCATTTCCATGAGATTTTTGAGTTACAAATTTTCTCCCCTTCTTTCCCCAATCCCAAACCAGCAATCCCATTGTAAAGCCCCTCCCCTGATCTGCGCTGTAACTTTCTGGTAGGTCAGGGAGGGTCTCCCTACACCAGTCCCTGTATGTCTTAATTTCTAGTTGCATGTATTGCAGGGCTTTAAATTCTAGATTCTTTTGGTTCCTCCCTTGTCACCCACCCCCACTGGAAGGACAAACAATTCAGTACAGACTGTGCTTGTGTAATTACACAGGACATCTTCACAGTGGACATATTGTAACAGTCTGATCATATGTCCCTCCTTCCTATCCTATCCCGCCTTGTTCTGTTCTCTACCCTGTCTCTTTACTGAAGTGTGCGATTCTAGCATCCCTCCCCCATACCCTGCCTTCCCCTCCATCATCCTGCCTCTCGTCCCCATGCCGCCTATTCTCTTGTGTGGCTTCATATCCAATTTAGAGTTTATGTCATTCCTTCCCTAAGCCAAAATCAATGAGAGTAAATGCAAATAAAGTTGTAACAGTTATCCCTTGCCTCTTCTATATGGGATGATTAACCCCATTTTGTCTCTTCTCTCATTCTAGTTCTCTCCCATCTCAGAATTTCACCTTTTAAAGTATCATCTCTTCATATTCAATTGATCCTATACCCTCTATGTACATGTATACACACATGCTTAGATATGTATTCATACGCATATATACGCTCCAATATAGACATATGTGTAAATATACATAAATATACATTTGTATTTCCTTCACCAGTCCTCATACTAAGAAAAGTTTCACAAGTTACTATTATTGTTTTTCCATATTGGCATGTAAATAGTTATAAGTTCCTCATGATTTCTTTCCCATGTTTACCTTCTCCTGCTTCTTGTGTTTGATTTTCAGATTTTCTGTTCAGTTCTGGTTTTTTCAGCAAGAATGCTTGAAAGTCCTCTACATCATTGAATGACCATCTTTTCCCCCGGAACATTATACTCAATTTTGCTGGGTAGGTGATTCTTGGTTTTAATCCTAGCTCCCTTGATCTTCGAAATATCATATTCCAGGCCCTTCGATCCCTCAGTATAGAAGCTGCCAGATCCTGGGTTATCCTAATTGTGTTTCCACAGTATTCAAATTGTTTTCTCTTGGAAGCCTGTAATATTTTCTCCTTTAACTGGGAATTCTGGAACCTGGCATTAACATTTTTAGGAGTTTTCTTTTGGGGATCTTTTTCAAGAGGTGATAGGTGAATTCTATTATTATTATTATTCTATTATTATTATTAAGTTCTATTATTTTTTAAATTTTTAAAAATTTTTTATTTTTTGTAGGGCAATTGGGGTTAAGTGTCTTGCCCAAGGTTACATGGCTGGTTTTTTTGGGTAAAGTGTCTGAGGCCAGATTTGAACTCAGGTCCTTCTGACTCCAAGGCTGGTGCTTTATTGACTGTGCCACCTAGCCGCCCCTCAAATTCTATTTTGCCCTTTGAATCTAAACTATCAGGGCAAATTTTCCTTGAGAATTTCTTGAAGGTTGCTTTCCAAGTTCTTTTTTTGATCATGGCTTTGAGGTAGACCAATAATTTTCAGATTGTCACTCCTGGATCTATTGTCCGGGTCAGTGGTTTTTTCAAGGAGATATTTCACATTGCTTTCTATTTTTTCATTTGTTTATAACTGTTTAATAGTATCTTGGTTTCTCATAAAGTCATTAACTTCCACTTGCTCCACTCTAATTTTGAAGGAATTATTCTCTTCAGAATGCTTTTGAGATTCTTTTTCCATCTGGCAAATTCAACTTTTTAAGGCATTCTTCTCCTCATTGGCTTTCTGGGCCTCTTTTGCCATTTGAGTTAATCTATTTTTTAAAGTA